>VYXF01000788.1:1328512-1364254 GCA_013397295.1 Polioptila caerulea | reverse complement strand
AGGAGAGGAGAGCTCTCCCTGCCCTGCAGGGCACAGGCAGCCGGGCTGACAGTGGGGTCTGGGCCAAGGGGCTCCTCCTTCCTTGCTGTTGCTTGCAGGGATGGAATATCACTTTATCCCCACATTACAGGACTCCTCTGCATCATCTTTCCAGACAAACGAGTGCTCCACCCTGCCCTGTTCCTTGGTTTTGCCTGGAAGGACTCTCCCTTCTTGCCCTGTGGGCTGGACTCCCGCTTCCCTCCCACTCCTGAGCCCTTGAAGGCCGTGCCAAGGAGTGAGCTGGCACGGCCCTGCCTCTGTCTCCCTCCCCGCGCTGCTGCGGGCCCGGGGCAGGGAATACCCCACCCTTTGGCTGGGGCAGAGGAGGCTCCGAGACTTGCTTTCATCCCAGCCCTGTCTGGGAAAGCTCCTGAACCTGCTCTGCGTCTGGGAGTGCAGGAATCCACAGCAGCAAAGCTGCTGGCTCGCCTGGAGTGATTCCTGGAGGCAGGCTGGTATCAAACACCCCTTGTCCAGGTGAAATAATCATCCACGTGGCACCTGTGAGAGCTGCAGATTCAAATCACAGCTTGAAGGGGCACGTTGGGGTTAAGCCCCACAGAAAATCTGAGTGCAGAGCAAGTGACACCTGACCAGAGTCATATGCCTGAAACAATCAGATCCACAGACACCTCTGTCCCTCAGAGCCTCCTTGTAACACCAACTGCGCTGATGGGAGCATCCCGAACTGTTTTGTTAGTGGTCGTTTGAGCAAAGGAAGTGGAGGAGAGAGTGGAAGCAAAGCCCAGGGTTGGAAAATGGAAATGACTGCGAGGAAAGGAATGTGGAGCTTCACAACAACTCAGAGTTGGCGGGGGAGAGAAGAGCAGGGTGAAGGGGGAAGGAGGAGAAGCAGGAGGTAAATCACGGCGACAGCAGAGTCTGGAGCGCCGCTGGCACGGGCGGCCCCTCGGTGTCTCTGCCGGTGCCACACAGCCCTCGGCTGCCACTGCCGGGCACGGCACCCCCTCCCTCCCCAGCCCACAGCACAGACACAGCTTTTGCCAGGCTGAGTCTAACATGCCTGCTGAGCTCCTGCCCCAGGACACTGCCCAGAGCAGAAGGGAGAGCCCTGAAGTCTCTTGCCAAGCTGGAGTCTGTGTGTGAGGACCGCTGGTGTGAAGCCTCTGTGCCCAGCCCTGTGAGAATGCGGGTGCAGAGTCTTGCAGTGCCAATTCCCTCTCCCAGTGGAGGCAGTGGGATGAGGTGATGCTAAACACGAAGTATTTTTAGCGAGCCAAACGATCAAACTCTGCCTAAACCTCAACCTGAAGAGTGCCAGCAGCCTCCTGCCCGGGCACACTGGCTAAAAATCCCTTCTTCCCTCTACAAAATCAGAAGGGGAGGCTGTGGGGCCCCCCCAGATCTCTTGGAGGGGACACGCTGTGTGTCCTCCCCACGGAGCCGAGGCAGCTGCCCCCGGCAGATGCTGCAGCCTGGCAGCCACCTCGCTGTCCCCCCGTGCTCTGTGCGCACAGAAGGGGAGGGACAATCCCGGATGTGAAGGATTTACAGCCCTGGCAGACGCTGGTGACGGGCGATGGCTCTGTCGGGAATTTAAACCGTGCCAGCGATCAAACACCGCGGCGGAGCCCAGGGCAGAGCCCGAGGCCCCGACAGGCGGCCCCAGAGGGGCTGCAGGAGGCCGGGCCGGGCTGTGGCATCCTCCCCTCTCCTGGAGCCTTCCCCTCTCCTGGAGCCTCTCCTTTCCAGGAGCCTTCCCTTCTCCAGGAGCCTTCCCTCTCCAGGAGCTCGTGGGCCTGGGATGGGCTTTTCTCCCGACACAGGGCAGGGAGGGAAGCAGCGCTGTGCCCAAGCCCACCCTGGGGAGCAGCCAAGGGGATGAGTGTGGCTCGGCAGCCCGAGCCGGGCCGGCAGAACCGGGGGCCCCTCACCAAAGCTGGCAGGAGCTGCAGCCAGGAAGGCGCCGATGCCCAGCGCTGCCTGCACGGAGCAGCCCCGGCCGGCCCAGGTTTCCCTCCCGGAGAGGCGATGCTGGGAATGGCGCAGAGCAGCTGCAGGCTCAGATCGCCACCGTTCCATTGCTCCCTCCAAGTGGCTTCAGGGCAGTCCTTACCCAGGGCGGATTAAACCACTCGCACCCTGGTTTGTGATTTAACTCGCTCTGGCTAAGCCGATACCGAGCTGTGCCTCATGCCCTGCAATTCATGGTGCATTTCGCCGGCAAAGTCGGTTCTCCCACTTTATAAACGTGGAAGGAACATGCAAACCAGACCTGGACTTCCAAAGGAAGAAGCTGTCAGCTCCCGAGCTGCCTCGCTGGCATTTTTAAGGTGTATTATTTACATGCTGGAAAGGAGCCAACCAAAACCTCTCTTAAGAAATTTCTCCCTTACTTACAGAACAAAGTCTACTGCTTTGTGAAAATGAATAATTAAATTCTGAGGTTTGGGCATCTTCATTTATTGCTGAGATCTTGGCATCATCACTTTTCCATACTTGGGGAAAATGAGAATAAAAGTCAATGTTAAATGATGTACAAAACTAAGATTAGTCTGTTTATCCCAGACTAACTCTTTGGATAAAGAAAAACTATTTTCATACTTTGCATAAAATATGCATAAAATATGAAGTTGATACTTTCCAATCTTGATACAGTTTTTATAAACCCTCCTCTCTTTTTTATGCCCAACACAATTAGCACTTCGAGAATGTTGTGAGTCTGCTCTTAACTACCAATAAAAACAGTTTAATTAACCAGTGACATTAACCAGATTAAGTGCCAGGATCCAAGTGGATTGAAAGAAAAGCTGTTTGGATCACCAGAACATGACTCCTGCTAGTCTGAGGGATCCTAAAATGGTGTGACCATGAGTTTGTTTCATGGATGCAGATGTGTTGCTGAAAAGCTTTCCAGCATCTCTATGGGCAAGTCCCAGAACAGAAAATTAAAAGGGGAATGTAAAAAAAAAAAAAATCCCCAAGTAGCAATCGGTTTAATTTATTTAACCATTTTTTACCAAAAAGGAAAGAACTGAGTACAGAGTCCATCATGTTTCAGTTTTGCCATTTTTGGGGGTATGAATCTCTCTAAACACTGCTGATTTTTCCTGCCAGGCACTCCAAGTGCCGCTGCTCTGGGGACATTGGGCACACCCTGGGGTCGGCTGCAGGACACAGCACAAGCCCTGCAGGCTGCAGGATGGAGGCTTTCAGCTTGGCAAAGGTTCCCACCAGGGCAGGCAATAAAAACACCTCCCACAACCCACCTGAAATCCCACCTGGCTTTGGGATTCTGTCACCTTGGGCCGTTAAAGGTGGAGGCTGAACAAGTATTAACAGCAAAGCCCTACTCAAAAAAAAAATAATCAGTGAATCCTTTGTGCAGAGGCAGATTCCCAGTGAGTTACTGCAGGGCTGGGGTACAGGGAAGGTGCCGAGGCAGCAAACACCCACCTCCAATAAAACTCAATATGTCAATGACTGAAAAATAAATCAAATTACTTGGCAAATAAAAATGTGATTCTGTGACTGTAAGGATGCTGGCATTTTCCTGGTTATCTTCTCCAAGCCAGGAAGAACAGACAAATATGTATGGCATCAGAAATGGCAGCAGAAATGTCTCTTTATCCTTCCCAGCACGGATTAGGTGTAGGAAAACTACTCCTCCACAGAGGCCCCTCTCACTGAAGTGATGCCCTGAGCACAGCTGAGTTCAGAGACACCAACCAAGGCCAGCTCTTACAGGATAAAATGGAACACACGTTGGTTCAGGTATTGACACTGCAGGACATGGCTTAAATCTGAATATCCTTCTGTATTTTGGTTTAGCTGCCTGTTTTAAGTGCACCAAATGCTTTACTTTGAGCTTCCACACAGACATCTCAGTATCCTTCACCCACAGGCTGCCAGGTTCACAGAATCCTGGACATTTGTTCAGGACACAGCAGGCAAAAAAGTTCTTCCATGAGTTTTGGCCTCAACCCTGTCCAGTTCCTATTCTTGAATCTTAGCGGTCCCTCAAACCTCCTTCACTCAAAACTTCTTTTGGGTCGATAAACAAACAGCAAAGCACATCAGACCCAGGGAGTTCTCTCCAGGTTTTTACATCTCACTCTCCTCAGCACAAGCTTTTAGGGGCAACCTGCCTGCAGTTATTTGAGGTGGGGCTGAGAAGCAGCAGCTCGCACCCTTTTTCTTCCCTGTTTTTCTCCTCAAGGAGAGAGTTGCTGCTTTTCCAGCTCATTCTACAACCGAAGCAGCACCTGGGGCTGCCCGCAGGGAAGTGCCAGCCCCGAGGTTTCTTTGCCAGGGGCGCGGCCGAGGTTGTGTTCCTTTGTTCCTCCTGCCAGCCCCGTCCCTCTCCTGCAGCCCCGCCAAAGGCTGCGGCTGCCAGCACTGACACCACGGCCAGCATCCCCCGGTCGGGGCTCGCAGTGACCACAGAAACCACCCCAAGCGTTTGGTATTTGCAGCTGCACCCTTCTCGCCCCGGCTCCGGCCAGCAGACCTGGCAGAGCACGGAACGCAGGGAAAGCTGCACGGCCACAATCCTTCCCTGCAGCCGGGGAAGGGCCAAGCCCACGGGAGCTGCCGGCAGCTCGAGGGCAAAGCAAGAGACAAACAATTAATGGGGTTTCTTATTCATCCCCCAACTTCGATGCAAATAGATTATTTTGACCCGGCAATTAAAAATCTGCACTCTAATTTTTTTTTTTCCCAAGGTAAGAAAGTTTCATGACGCTCATTTTGCACATTCAGACGTGACAGGAAGCTCAAAATTTTCCCAGGAAATAACGCTACAATAGACACATCTTTTCTACTCTCAATCACTGCCATTCTGGAGCACTTTTAAGGGACAGTTCACATTCAATAGAAAAGGAGTAATAGACTTTGACACGTTAAAACTTAATTCTAGAACTCTGATTTTTGGAGCTCACTGAATGCACAGCTGGAGATACCAGTAAGTGGAAGAAAACAGAAATGTTTCTAGGATTAAAGCTCAAGTTCTGAAACACTGAAAAGCCTGAAGGAAACAATCTACATGAAAACTCAAATATTTGTTTCTGTGACACAGGCACTAAGAAGTGAATATGCATCACTGAAAGACATTGGGTCCTTTTCTCTCAAGGGAATGCATTTTACACTAAAAATATAGAATAAACCCACAGAGCATCAAAAGGATCATGGAAGACAGACAACAGAGTTTTGAAAAAAAAAAAATAAATGATGACAACACATGACATCTACAATGTACACACACACCCTGGAAGGTTTATATATGCTCTATATATATTTCAAAGTACACACAAGCTGCCCATGTGGCAGGTTGAGAAAATAGGAATACATCTTGGGAAGGTCATGAAGGAAAAAACCACAGAGGAAAACAAGAGTTATTTACATTCAATAATTCAGTAGCCTTTAACACCTCTATATACAAACAGGCTCTATTTATGTACAGACTGCACTGGGAGCCGAGTGAAGTTATTCCAAACACAAAAGAAAAATACAAAACCCCTTGGTAATTCACTTGAACAAGCGTTTACAGGTTGCAGAGATTTCTCCATTTACAAAGAAAATACTACACATGGAACAGAGAACTCGCATCTTTGGGGAGCTTTAGGTCCTTACAAGAGGTGTGTGTTCCCAACAAACCACAGAGCCACTGGAAAAAGTGGAATACTTGCAGTGCAAGGAGGCTTTGAGGGGGTTACAATTGCATTTATCATATCTCAATTAGGAAACTGGTTACCAAGTCATAGTTTAGTTGCTGTCAAGGGACAATTAGAAAAGAAAACCCAAAATTTGGGTTTTCAGTTCCCAAACCAACTCAGATATTCTTCCCCTTCTGTAGCACAATTCCAAAATCCACACAGTACAGAAGTTGCTGCCATTTTACACGTGGCACTGCCCCCATTACCAGAGCCCTCTGTCCTTTGCAGGTTTTATATCCATTTCAGACGCACAAAGTATTTTGTATTTCATTTTGTACAAAGCAGATCAATACCCCACAAGCAGGAAAATACAGAGACCACCCTTGCCTGGCCTGGTAATTGATGATGCAATAATGGGTGGTTTTTTCCTCCCCAGGAGGATGCTTGTCTCACAGGCAGTGCTGCAAAGGGACATCACTCACTGTTCTTACCCCATCCAGGGCATTTCAGATTCCCTTTCTCCTCAAGCTTTATCAGCAGCTCATGCAGGGAACAAAAACCAAAATCCACACCCCAAGCACTGAGTTCAAGAGAGAAAATGCTGCTGTTTGAAGGCTGTTTTCTTTTTTTTCCATGTTAACTTTCAAGATGCTACAACAGTCCAGAGCCGTGGCTGCAGCTGTGTTAGTAAGTGGATGGCAAAGCCAAGGCAGTGATGGTGCAAGGAGCAGGCAAAGAAGAGCAAGTAGAGGAAAGGATTTCTGGGACAGGAACAGTTCTTATGGATCTAGGAAGTACTGTCAGCTTTTCTTCCCCTCCAGGGGACACAAGTCCAAGGGAAGTTTAAAAGGTTGAAGCAAAACACTGTGGTTTGCTCATCAATACAGGGAATATCAGATTTGCTCATCCCAACAATCAAAGTGAGCACACCAGGGTGAGAAGAGCACTTAGGAACTGAGTGTACTTAAATAATTATTAAAAAAAAAATATTCAAAATGACTAATTGTGAATCTATCACAGGATCAAGACCTAAAATGTTATTGTCACCATCTCAGATGGCAGAAGTTTCTACAGCAAAGAACAATTAAGCAGCAGAGACAGGGCAGTCCACACAGAGCCTGCCGTTCCTGGCAGTTTGCTTTGCTGTCTGCTGCAGCAGTGATCTGTCAACACACTCCTCAAAATCCCAGCCCTGCTCCTGGAGCGGGTGCCAAATGCATCCCCTGGTGGGTACAGAACACAGAACAGCCTCCCCCACACCCTGTGCTCTAGAGTTTGCACTGGGAGCTGATGATGCCCTGGCAATGCCAGTGCTCAGGCTCCCTCCCTTGCTCCCAGCAGCCTCAAGATCCCCCAGCACTGAGCACCTGCATTCCAGGCATTTACAGAGGTGCAGCAGAGGATTTATTCCAGATCTGCATTTCCAGGTATCCCAAGCACGAGCAGGGGATTCAGCCCTCCTGGCCAGTTCAGGCTGGGGCTGAGGGAAGGGGGCAGAGTTCCTTCCCTGCCAAGCAGGGGCTCGGTGACCACAGGGAGCACTAACGGAGCCTCAGGAGCAATAATTCCATAAGGGAACCCCCTTCAGCTCTTCCTGACCCTTGAGAGGCTCTCCGAGCGCTTCAGAGGTGCCACACCTGCAGCCATCCTGCTCTGCAACTGAGCCTTCCTTAAAATACCCAGGGAGGTTTAGACAGAGTTTAGTTCTTGCCTCATTAGTGAGTTCAGCTGAGAGATTTGGGCTGCGAGACAGAAGCCTGGTTAGAGCAGCCTGGAACATGCCAAGTCCTGTCGAATTCCAATTGTACAGACTTGTTAGTTTTTTTTTTGGAATATGGTGATTGCCTAAACAAGACTCCACTTCTTGTTAGTACAATAACTTTTATTTGACATCTACAAGATCATTATCTTGTAGTTTTTTGGACAGGTTTATACAATCTCAATTTTTCAATAGTGCAACCTGTGCAAGCAAGAAATGACAAACATTGTCCTTCACTTTCTTATAAACATCTACTATTATAGGCAAAACAAAACTTACCCATATTATAGATAAGTGACTATTCACATTTGTACATTACAATTTCTTTTAAACAGCTCCAGATAAACTCTACAATGTCTTACAACATATTAAACATAACAGAAACAGCACATACAGCGGAACCCTCAAGTGTTTCCCATTCTCTAATTTACAGCTCAAGTAAGGTTTCATCTTACAAGTGACAAATTAAATTATGTTAATGAAGTAAAAAATATAAGATTGTATGCGAGATGGAAGTGAATTTGCACTTAAGTTTCCATAACCACCTCAGATTAAGGAAATGCTTCAATTTAAGGAAAACAGGCATCCAGCCATCTTTGCAGTACACATTAGGAATACCATTAATACATTAAAAATGAACTAATTTTAATTTAAGATGTTTATCACAAAAAGAACATGTTGTAGACTCAAATATATAACTCCCAGGAGAGAACCAGAAAAAATGCAACACCTGGGTATAAACACTATAAAAATGCAATAACCAATGCTGTACAACTAAGATTGTGTTTCTCTCTGAAGTCCTGTCTCGTGTGTTTATGCTGTCCATGCCCGTTTCCAAAGACATGCACTGTCAAACAGAAACTGGGAAGGAACCTGAATGCATGATGTGCAACCTCTAGGTTTCATGCTTTTATAAACTCAAATTGAAGAGAAAAACCCAATATATATTTATATATATACCCAATACATGCATTCGAGATCTCCCACAGCAATGGCATCGATGCACTGCGTTAAACCCTGAGCACTGTATGACAAGAGAAAAATAAAGCCTGCTTGGGGATTTTCAAGCATTTTCAAACAAATTGTGGTTTGTAGCTTAAAAGGCCAAAAGTAAAAGCAAACAGGAAGCACTACAGAGAGCATAAGGAAAGACAGATGCACCACCATAAACAACTGCTGGCTTTCAGTTCTACCAACCTTTTTAGATCTCTTTATTCCCAAAGTATCTGAGACACAACTGAACTGAAAAAGTTATATTTCTTTGGAATCTGTCCCTGATTTTTATGCAAATGATATGCTTTTACAGCCTTTTCCTCAAAACACCAAAGTCAACACCTGTAGCTTGTCCTCTCACGCGTTGTTGAGGTTGGTGATGCTCTGGGGGTGGTGCTGCTGCCAGATCTGCTGCTGCTGCACTGCCAGCTGCTGCGACTGGTCGGACGTGGACAGCAGGTTCACGAGGGGTGACACACAATTTGCAGGAATGATCAAACCTGAGAACAGCAACACATCAATGGTTTCATAAAAACACCCTCAGTTGTGTTCATTAAGACCTCGGGCTGATGATTTCACCCCTTCATTTATGACTGTTCTGATGTCACGTCTAATCAGCACAGCCACAAGTCCTGCTCCTCAGTCCTTCACATCCTTTAGGTTGTGAAGCAGCAGGAAGAAGTTCCCATTTTGCCTGACAACAAACTTGATTCTCATGTTATCTGCTGTCACCAGAAGTCAGCTATTTTTGCTTTTCTAGTCTCACAGAAGTTACATCACCATGAAAGTTTAAACATGGAAAAACCTACTTGCAACATCCTGGAAAACTGGTACTAGAGGAGGAGCTGCCATGATATGGGCACATCCACAGGAAGCCCACATTTAAGAAACATTTTGGAGAGTTTGGTTTCTGAGGTCCCTGTTTTGAGGGCTTCACTATGAGGTTTAGTGAAGAGACAATCATCTTGAAGTCATTCCACACATTTTAAGTAGCTCAAAAACCATGAAAACAATTATTTTAAAGGCCAAGAGAGAGGGGAAAAGTGAAGCCATTCTGATGTCAAAGAATCATGGCTAGAGCAGACTGTGCATGACTTTTTTGCTGCAGCAAACCCAAAGAACTGAGATTAAATGTCCCAAAGCCTGGCTGATAAGGAAATCTGCCTTCATTAACCTGCCTCAATAAACTGTATGGCAGAAGATTCCTACAGCTGCACCTCTGCCCCTCCCCAGCCTGCTCTCTTTCCAACACCTTTACCCAAACTCAGCCACGTGGCTGCCACCCCTCGGTGCAGCAGAGGAGCAGCCCATGCACCCACCTACAATCCTCTGGCCATCCTCTGTCCTCAGGCGCACGATTTGCATTTTGACGTTGGTGCCGCTGACCGAGGCCAGCACCCCCTCCACCTTTGTCCACACGCTCAGCACGGAGCCACACAGCACGTAGTAGGTCCTGCAGCGCAGCCCCACCTCACACACCAGCCCCAGGCCTGCCTTCTTGCAATTGCCTCTCCTGCAGACACACAGCAAAGCTGTCAAAACCATTCTGGGAACAGAAGTGTCTGATTTTGTTACAAACGGGACTCGTGGTTATTGAATGTGCACTCAGAGTCGAGCAAGGGGTGCACAGGCACTAAGGGAGGGGTTTGGGCACAGGGAAGGGAAGGGGTGGCCTGGTTAAGCCCCCATTTACAAAACAGACAGAGCTTTGAGTCCAAGATATCATCACTGAGGTCACCTGAGAGCTGGAGAATGTTACAGGACACTGGTATCTGATCAGGGTATTGCAGAAGCTCCAATATTCATCTGAAACTCCTACCAGTTATGCAGTTCCTCAGGAATTCAGCCATCAGCTGAGTTCAGACACACAGGAGGCAACAGGGGAACAGCTGTTTCTGACATCCATCTCACCCCTAAACATTTCCCCTCAATAACATTTGAGCTACCAGACTAAGAGAACAGATGGATGAAGGCACTGCAAACACCACTCAGGACTAGCTTGTATTAGGACTGTAGGGCAAGTGCAAAGCTCAATGTTTTCACCCAGAAGTTGGGTATTTGACTGCTCATGGGGCCATTTCCCTTCCACAAGAAACACAAGACTTCTCAGGAGGCACAGAAGAACAGAAGCAGTGACAAACCAGTCCAAAGTGAAAGAGGAGAGGTGAAAACACCAACACTGACCAGTAGGCGTGGGTGCAGGTGTCTGCAGAGGAGTTGTACTGCTCCAGCCAGTGTGGCAGAGCATCCTCAGAAGGTACCTGGAAGAGTCATCCAAAGTGGGAATGAAGTAAAACACAGCAAAACTTACACAAAATAAAACCAATTTTGTCATTATAATGAGAGGGAGTACCACCACCAGGATGCTGTGGAGAGGTACAGCATCCTGCAGAATAATAATTTCAAACTATCCATCTCAAAGGATGAGCAAAATGCTTAAATACAGCAGAACCTCAGAGCTTTTTCGATAATCCACTTGAAGTGAGCTTCCTTAAGTTCTTGTCAATTCAACACTTGCTAGACCCTAATTTTTTATTATCACATCACAGATAATTTACATTCAGAAAGAAATTCAGAAATGGATAGAGGAATGCCAAAATCATGTAGATATGCTTAAAAAGACCCAAATAAAAGTTCTGCTCTGGAGAAAGAAACCTATTTTTTGACTTGTCAAAATTATACATAAATAAAAAAAATAGAGCCCTTACAAATATTTTCAGACTTTTCTAAGTTAAAAACAAGCATAACTTGGGTTGTTGTTACCTTCTTGTATTTCTTTTTCAGGTCTGCACATGTCTCTAGTTTGAGTTGTTTCCCAGTATTTGGTCTGTATATCAAAAAAAGCTTCTTTTTAGGATTCACTTCTTTTACTAGAATTGCTGTTTTCTTGTTATTTCTTATCTGGAAAAAAAAATAAAAAGAAACCAAAAATTTCCTGAATTAAAACAAGATAAAAGTATCTGTTTAAGTGACTCCATGTTGTGCTCTTTACAGAGTAATAAGTGTGGAATAGTACAACCAAGGACAGGAACACACCTCTAGAACACAGTAATGCACATTCACCCCACAGTGAAACCAAAAGGTTTCCTGGTGCAGGTTTAAGGAAGAGCTCTTAATTTGGGCTCGTATTTCTATCAGAAAATATCCTCAGGAGGTAAAAGGAAGGAGGTCCTACTCAGTGTTAAAAAAAAACAAACCCTCACAATTCATTTTAGTGTAAGACTCATTGTATTTTGCAAAACTGAACAAGTGTTTCAGTTTAGCCCCCAAAACTCCTGAGCAGAAGAGACAGAAGAATCTTACCTGTAGTGATAAATAAAATCCATCATCTGGACCTGTCTGTTCTGCCCAGATCTTTGTTGCCTCATCCCAGGACATTCCTCTCTCCACACTGATCTACAAGAGAGCAGTGCAGGGGTGTTTGAGTGGGAACAGACTTGAGAACAGTCACACACAGGGGAACTGAACACACTCTAAAAACTTACTGGAAATGTTATTGGTTCCTACAGAGAGGATACAGGATTAACTTACTGTGTACAGCTCTACATGTCCAGAGGTAGAATATCCAGGAGTTAAAAACTTCTTAACATCTGCCTTTCTCACTTTCTCATCCCCAGAGCCCAAATCTGAAAAGGAAAGCAGAGTTTTCTTCTGTTGCTCTGTTCTCACTGTTTTCCAGAGCACTGTGAAATGACTGACTCACCCAAGATGCCCATGTCATATCTTCCATTCTTCTTAGCATTTTGAATAACTGCATTTAACGTGTCAGAGAAGTACTGGAACAAAGCATTCTGCTGATGGACTTCCATTCCAAGAATTCGGTTCAGAAATTTCCCTATGTTGTTGTAATCTTAAAGAGTAAGAAATAAATGCATTAGGTCAAAGATTATGTTTGATAACCACAAGCCCTCAATCAGTACTCAAAGACTCTTACAAACACTATTTAAATAATTTCTTTCAGAAATGCAGAAAACATTAAGTTCTTCCAAAAAAGTCAATTTTTAGATAGTTACAAGTTCAGTTCTGCTGCTGGAAATCCACTGTCATGACATCAGATATTCTCAGGGACATTCTACAGACACACTCAACACTCAAGTACCTTTATCAAGTGTCAGGATTCCAGATCTGTCTTCTACATTTATCAAGCCTACCCCAATCAATCCCTGACGAACATCTAGGAAAGAGAAAAGTTAAATCAGAGCTGCTTTGCCATCTAAAAATAACCCAGTGGAGTTACAGCTTGTTTAGCCACAGGATCCAATTCCAAAGCCTCTGACACCCCTCACTTCCCATTACTGGCAGTTTCTACCTAAGGCATCAATAAGCAAGACACAGCTTTGCCTTTTGTCCCTGCAGGAAGTGCAGGCAGGGGAAAGCACCAATGGCCTCATGCATGAGAACAGTTCCAACAGGTAGTGGGAAAATGAAGATAAAAATCTGTTTATAATACACTGGCCAAGCAGATCCAGAACATTCCTTACACTGACAGTTCACAGATCTGGTTTCAAGTGTGAACTTCAACATTCAAGCAACGTGCACAGACTCTCACTGGGCCTTTACTCCCAGCTGATCATTTTACATTGTAACAATGTTTTACAGCTCCAACAGTATTTCCATTTTCTGCATACTGGAGAAGGATCAAAAGGCAGCTATCACAGCCAGTGCATTATCTTACCTTTGAAGAAGTCTCCAGGAAAATCAGGAGGAGGTGAGACCATTGGGGAGTCCAAGTTCACAATGGATTTCATAACAATCTCCAGAGCATTTCTGCCATACTGTGTAAGAAAAAAGTTGCTCTATCAATGCCATCCACCAGGCACAAATGGTTTAACAGGGATTTTTACTTCACAATAAAAAGATTTTCTGTGCAACAGCGAAGGGAATTGTTTATCACCTTTGTGTAGCACAGTTTATTACAAAAAACAGCCCAGTCCTATTTTTTAATTAGAACTGCCCAATTAATCTATCATTGTGGCTTAAAGGACACACATCATTTACTTAAGACTTGGATTATTTGCAAGAGCAGCAAAGTGATTTACACCCATGTGTTCCACATGGCTTCACAAACAGAATTATGGGTTACAGAAAGAGGATTTTCATCAGGAAGGGATACACTTAAGGGTAAGGGATGCAGAGGAACCTTCCTCAACAGGTCAGTTGTGGAATAAGCACCACAGCATCAATTTTTCTCCAACAGAAATAGAATTGTCACCTTGTTGTCAAAATTGAATCTGCTGAGGTCTCGAGTTTCTGTGGCCCGTCTGTCCCCGTGGGTGAGGGCTCCCTGTTAAGACACAGCATTGTCATTAAATGTCACTTTTAAGAAAAAGAAATCTAAGTTGCTTTTTCTCAAAGGAAGGATCAGGCCTCTTGAAACATCTTACCAAACTCTCCAGTCTTTTTGCAACTATAGATGCAAATCTTTGCTCTCCTGCCAGTTCAGAAATGAGGAACACATACTCTGGAGCAGTCACTTGGTTGGATCTATGAGTTCTTCCTGGAGAATTAAGTAGAAGCACACATATTAGATAAATTCTATTTCACTGAATACTTCTAATAAAATATGAACTGTGAATAGCAAGGAAAAAAGGTAGCACTTAATCCTGCTTAAAATCAGTTTCTACTGTAATACAGCAAACAGAAGGTAGTACAGAGATACTCTAAAAGCTGTGGCAACTTCTATAAAACACTTCTTATATGAATGAAACTCCAGAGCTGCAGCCTAGGCTTGTTTGTGAGGTTTCTTTCAAGGCTTTCAAGATGATTAATTGTGACCACAGATAAAGCTGATTCTGCTCCTGGGGACAAGAGACTGGAGGGGTCCTCAGGAGGTTGCTGCTCAGTCTGATTCTCCAGGTTAGCAGTAAGCTCAGTTATTGCCCCTGAGTCTGCTGGGGCAGGACACAGAGTGATTTACCAAACTGCTGGATTGCTCTGTCGGCGCTCCACGGCAGCTCCAGGGTCATGTGAACCCTCCGCCTCTGGTTCTTGGCCCTGCGGTCTGCTTGCAGTGAGATCCCAGAGCTGGCAGCCTCAGAGATGATGGCAATGTTCTTTGATTGAGAAAAGAGCAGCTAGTTAGCAATAAATCCAAGATCAAGCTTCAGTTTCCAGTTAAAAAAAAAAAATAAAAAACCATGTTTGACAACTATTACCAAACATGGGTTTGGAATGGGTTCACTGTTACTCACAAGGCAGAGGGAGGGCAGCAAAGGTGTGGCTTTCTGTATCAGAGTTAGAAATGCCAATGAATTTTAGCATGAGTGAAAGGAGGGGGTTTTGCTTTACTTTTCACCATCAACTCCCCATGCAAACAAAGACTTGCCACCCCAGGGGACAGCTCTCCCTGACACTGGCCTGTACTTCAGAAGGAAAAGGGGAGGGACACAGACTCACTCCAAATCCACAGAAAAGACAAAATGATGCTGCTCATGTTGCACAAGGAAGAGGATCCAGCCATTCCAGTGCCTGAATGCCCTCGCCTTGAAGGAATGTAAATGTTTGGACTGTGCACAAGGCACTCAGAGGAGCCCCAGTGAGTCTTTTCCCTCAGGTGTCTCCAGGGAGCACACGGGTTCCAGGCACAGTGACATTGACTCCATTGGCCCTCTTGTGGCAGCACGGCCCAAGTGAACCTCTGGGAAGGGCTTCCCCACCTCCTTTTTCAGATGCAACTTTACCAGAATTCAGGTCAGGTTTTCTTTCAGAGTGCAATATAAAGGGCAGAAGCCACCACTCCTCCCAGTGTTACTTCTCATCCTTGTTAAGGTCAACAGGCCCCACTTTTTCCCTTCACCCCTCACTGTAAGTTTTCATACAGTGGTCTTTCCCTGTTTCCCAATTTAATTATTTCCTCTAGGAAGGAGAAGTGCACAGTGACCCAGATCAATGAATCAAAGATATGAATCACAAATCTGCCTTTTAAACACTTATTGCTTTACAAAACCAGCTTAAAGGTGCCAGCTTTCAGCTTGGCACATGGGTGCACACCAAGTCACCCAAACTACAGCCTGACCTTTAAACACACTGACTCAAAAAACAAAACAGCAGAGAACTCCAAGTGCTTCCTAACTAGTACTTACAGCACCTGCAAGTCACTGGGGAACAGCTTAAAGTTGCTGTGGCATCTGGCACATTTGTCTAGAGTGGCTCTTTAGGGATTACCTTATCTCCATCCATGAACCTCTGCTTTTCTGTGATGTTCAGGATTTCAACGGGCACATCGAGTTCAGACCTTGACTCGTAGGAGATGCTGCCATCATCATTGCTCACCACCCTCCCTTTGCGGCCTGTCATCTGTGGAGAGGAGCACAAACTCAGTGTTTGGTGTTTTGGCAACACCAAACCCACCAAAAGCTCCAAGCAGTATTATTTACCCATCAATCCAACATTAAAGTGCTCAGGAATTTACTCCAAGTGCAAAACCACTTTAGAGGCCCTGGGTTATTTTTTGGCTGATGCCATTATCTGCTATGTGGAACATGACAGAGTGAATCTATGTGGAAATGATGATGGATTATGCTACTGTTCATAAGGGATTTACCAGCAGCACTAAGAAAATAAACTAAACAGCTCAGGCTGCCACTGATTTTACCAGGGTCTATTAAATCATGCTGATGCTGCTATTTGATAGAGACAGGTAGCTTAAAGACATGTTTCTGAAGTTATTGAGAGATTAATTAATCAAGCTTTTCATTAACACATAAAGGTTCTTAATCTCTACTGCCTTGGAGGATGAACTAAAGCTCCTGTCTGTTTAATACACACCAGTAGCAAATTGACTACAGCCAGTGAGAGATCACAGTAAAGCAAAAGAGAAACTGGTGTGATTTACCCAACCAGAAACTATCAAATCTCAGAAATAAAGTGTTCACCCAATCACAGCTCCCCCTGTGTTCTAACACAAGCTTCAAATTTCTCTTTCATTCAGAGGCACCAGCAGAGTAACCTCTGCTCTCATTCCTGACATCGCTGTCTAAAACTGATAAACAACCTCTTTAAAAACATTTCCTTTTTCTATGTGTGAACACCAGCCTACCTCTGCAACATTTTCAGGACCACCCAGTTCATCTATAAGCTCATCCAGTGTATTAGGTGGAAGATCTTCAGCCAGCTTTTCCAGTTTATCCAGCAGTTCTTTTTTCATTTGTTGGGCCCTTTCAACAGCATCCTGACTCGTTACAAAGCTGCTGTTTGTGTTACTGTTTGCTGCAAGTTAAGAAAGACTCTTTGAGATTTAGAATTTTATTGCCTAACTGCTAGGAAATGAATCAACATCAAAGAAAGTTGTTCTTACCAGACGTGTTGGTACTAGAAGTGGTGGTTCCAACAGTGGAAGTGAAACAGCTGGGTCGTTTGGATCCCAGACCAGAGGCTAGTAAGGCACTTTGAATAGAATCTGGGTCTATGCTTTTCTTCTTTTTCTTTTCTTTATTTTTTTTATGCTCTTTTCTAATCAACCAGGGATCTGAAGATAAAGAAAAGTTTCGAACATTTACTAAGCAGCCACCCATCCCTTTGAAACAGATACATTCTCATTGCATAAAGTGACTTCCAAAAGTCTGAATTCCAGTGTACAAAAATCTAAATGAAGTTTCACATTCTCCTAATTGCAGTCTCACTGGAACTAAACTACATGCTTAATAAACCCTTATCTGTGGCTCACTGACACGTTTGGGGAGACTTTCTGCTTACTCTGCACACACAGCTACTTGCTTGGTGAAGCACTTAGACTGCCTTACCATCCTCATCATCTTCACTGGATTCATCCCTGAACGGGTTGAAGTCATCATCGTCTCCAGAACTCAAAAATTTGGAGCTCTCATTGTCACTTTCTTCATTGTCTGAAGCATCAGACTCACTTTCACTCTCATCAGAGCTGCTGCCTGCAAGGCCACCTGTTTTGCGGGCTTTTTTGGCTTCTCTGCTGATTTCTTCACCTAATTCCATCACCCCACAAGAAAAAGAAGTTAGTTTAAACCTTGTAATCCACACACTTTGAGGTCTGTTTTACCATACAAACTAGAAAAATATTCAACTTTTGAAAACAGAACTATTTAAAAGAATCTAATTTTCAAGCAAGACCTCTCTCCCAAATGTTTTATGAGCACCTACTTTTAAGATAATCAGATTGGGAAGGGGAGTTGGTATTACACTTCTCCCCTTTAGCCTCAAGATAAAGAAAGTTTCTTGAGTGCCTACATCTAGAAGTGGTCTGCCACAGGCAAGGCATTTTGGGATATGGTTCCATAGCAGATCAACCCAATTTTGAGCAAGATTAACTAAAATTTCCAGGTTATATTGCTTCAGCAGCAATGTAACATCTATTAATGGCAATCTCTAACAAGAGCCTTAAGAGATCTGCAAGATGTCCTCTTCCATGGATGACTGTACACATATTCCCTTTTTTCCCCCACAAAGTTCACTCTTAGGCAGCTCTGAAGTTGCCTGTTCCACTGTGGCATGAGTGCAGGAATTCAAGCATCACCTTTTCGTTTCTTTACTTTGTTCTCCTTGCAAGGGCTGTCTCGGGGTGAATTGTTATTACTTTGAGCAGTCAGGTCAATTCCCAACAAGCTAAACAGCTTCTTCCTGTCAGGAGCTGGAAAGTGCTTTTCAATAAGAGACTGGAATACTCCTCTGTTTAAGAAAAAAAAGAGTTGCTCAGTGGAATTTGCATTTATTTAAAGTACAAACCTATAAAATTTAACAGCTTGCTTAACTCCTTGTGAGTGCAGTTGGGCACTCTCTGTATTATCACCCTCATTACTGTATTTATCACCTTCTTAAAAGTAGGAGATGTTTCTTTTACAGCACTGTTATAACTTGTTAAATTTGCTTCTGGTAACAAGTGGCATTGCTACTGCCATTTCTTTATTGCTCAATTTAAGTAAAAGATTAAGTTAATTTATTAAGATCTTCAGCAAGGCAGCCTTGGGATTGGCTCTGGTCCACCAGATCAAAGAGGGAAGTCACAGTCTGTAACCTGCTCTGGTATAAATGCAGCACACACTTGGCAGGTCTCCCCATCCTCCCAGTTTGAGGGGAACACTATGAGCTGTTCACACCTGAAAACATCACTGTGGAATGCCAGAACCAGGAGCTAAACACTGCCTCACCTGAGCAGTGCTGCCAGATTTTAGGTACATACAGGCAGCTCCAGTGAAGAACATCAGTACTAAAGGACTCCCAGCCTTCTGTGCACTGATGCACATTTGACACACAGAAGGACAAATGATCACACACACACTAAACTGGATGAAGGCCAATTTTGTAAAGAACAGTTTTAAAACTTCATTCTTACTTTGCTGTAGAAACAAAGTCATTCAGTTCCCCACCACCTTCCTCCAAAGCTTCCAATGTTCTTGCTTCTCCTGTCGACTGCAGGCCAATGACAACGCACTGAAAATGAGTACCAGACACTGTCACTACGACTGAGCTGTACAGTTTATTCAAGCCTCAATTTCTGCACATTAGATACCATTAAGTACCAAAGCATGCCCCTACTATGGCTGAAAATATTTGCATTCTAGATAAAAATGATTAATTTAATAGCTTTACATTTAATACAAACATTTTAAACAACTCTTGATCAACTTACTTTGCCATTCTTGATTTCTTCCCGAGCCAGCTGCACCACCCTCTTCACCTTTGAGGCTATGCAAAGGTACTTGAAAAACCTCTGGTGAGCTGACCAGAACTGACCCCACATGGACTTTTTCATGCGCTGCTCTGCGTCGATGAGATCGGCCGCTTGCTGGAACCTCTCTCGAGCACTGACCCACTAAACAAGAAAAGGAGCATTCAAATTTCAACCAACTTCAACCTCTCAGAACTCAACAGAGAAAGCAAATTTACAAAGGGGTTCTTACCAGTTTCACAGATTTATTGTACATTTTAACGTATTCCTGTGAGAGCAGAACTTCGTCGATTTTGAAAGTTACACCTGAAAAACTCAACTGCCTGGCTATGTACATTCCTCTCAGCTTCATATCCATAGCAACTATTTCCATGGCACCAACACCTCTAAAATAAAGAAACAATTTAAATCTGTGTTAGAATTTACAAGAGCAAGGACTTGTTAAAAAACGCCTCAAAACACAACCCCAAGTACTTTTGAAAAAAACAGCTTACAAATGTGAAGGAATATGTTTTTGAAATAAATTGAAATTTAGTTTTTACATCAAACTGTATCCCTGCCTTGTAAATATTAAGGGTATCCCAAGAGGGAAAACTCAATTACTTTTTTCAAAAATGACCTAGGATGGATTAGGAGACAGGAACTTCTAAACTGTAACTGGATAATAAAGTTGGTCCAAATATTAGCAAATTCTTCCATCCTAATTTAATAAATTGCTGATGATTTTAAATAATACAAACAATAAGTTATTCAGATTTATGCTGATATGAAAATAATTTCATTAGTAAGTAACTTCAGTTCTCTTCAACACCAACACATCTTGAGAGCACAGAAGTCACCTGCAAAACAGCTGACTGCTACTCACAGGCTCGAGGCTCTAACTTCATTATTGCTTAACTGATATGCACTCAATAATGAAGTGAGGCTACACTTGCAGAGTCCACAAAACCCAAACATCACATAGATGGTAAACAAGATGCATCCTAAGCCTCATTGTGGCATTCTGAAGTGTTCAAAATTTTTTTTTTTTGAGTAGGCAAAGCAGGATGCTCGCCCACCACGGAGCGCGGCCGCGCCGTTTCCTACTGACCTCTCACATTCAGTACTATTAGTGTGTTCTGAAACACCAAGTACCCTGTAACAGCACAAAGAATTTCCCTGAACTGGGTTCTTATGCCAGTAAGAACAAGATTTCCTCCTGTTAAATTGCCTAAGATGAATGCATAAACATTAGAGGCCTACAAATAGTGAGCCATTAACTACACTGAGCATACTCACTACAATACAGGCTGTTTTCATGGGGAGCAGCAGAGTATTTTGCTTCCCTAACACCCACATTTTTGAGAGGCCTCTTTTCCCAGAAAGCTTTTAAAGCTCTCAAAATTTTCTGTGAACAAAGGAAACATCTTATTTTTCACCACTTATGATAAATTACATTTCTGCTAGATTTAGAAGCCAGAGTTCTTAGTGTGACAGGACATGTTTGCAAAGGACTAGAGAGGGAAGACAAGGAACTGGGGAACAGAATCAGCCCAAAGCCTGTGCATTCTGTCTGTAGGTCTTGGAAATTTTACCTTCTTTCAACAGCCTGAATAAAATCACTGAATTCCCGAAATGGAGTTCCTTCACCCCATATTCCAAGACGGTTCATATATGCCATGTTTCTTGGCTCAGATGCACCTAAAAAGAGAAACATCAATCTGTACCAGTGCCAGCAAAATCATCCAGAAATATTTAACACAAACCCAGCAGTACATACCTGTGGCACTGGCATAAACAACTCTGGCTTTTGGAAGTTTATTTTGAAGTTCCAACACAGCCAGACCTGTTTTTGTTGGTTTGGATGAACCAACAGGACACAGATTCTTTGCTTTATGACACTCATCAAATACGATCTGAACTGTAATTAAGGAAAAGCTTTGTCCCACTAATGTGTAGAGTGAGGAGCTAGAAAAGAAAGCAAGAAAATCTACTACTTACAATAGGGGGCAGGTGGAAATTGTAAACTCAAGACATCAGTCATTTTAACTAAAAATCTTGGGAAAATATTAAGATAGTCAGTATTCAAGAACAAAATTGCCAACACTTGAGTTCTTGAAAATGCTTGGTCATACTCCAAATATATATTTAAATGAGTCTGTAAAATATCAGTGGAAACTTAAGGTTCTTAAGGATAATATTTTAATTTTATTGGTTTGATACAGAAAAAAAGAAACTTCACTCTGGTACCAGAGTTGTGTGGTAACAAGTTGATGGCAATATGTTTGGCATAAAGTTTGTAAAAGAGCAAGTGTAATGTCAGAATACTGAAAAACCTATAAAGATGTGAGTTTAAATAGCAATTTGGTTATAATCAAATGAACTCCAGAAAAAGGATACAACTCCATCAAAGTCTTCACCACACCAGTGAAGAAGCTGCTTTAATCTGGTTTTGTATTTCCCACCAGACTGACTTTCCCCAATAAGAGAAGAATAGGTAGCAAAGATGACACCTTTCTTCACACTTCCATTATGTTTGGAAGAAATCTTCCCATACTTGAACTGCAAGAAATAGAAATTACAGAAATTAATCAAGAGAGACCCCTCCTCAATCCCACCTACCAGATGATTAAGGGATGCTGGTGGTCTTAAACTTCAAGGTGTGAACACTGGGAGGCACCCATAGCCCATAACCCCACACCATGGCCAGGGCACAGCTGATGGCAACGTGGTTAAAGGGTTACACAGGGCCTTACTTAAACACAGACTTAAGGAAGACTAAATCTGAGGCTTCAAAAGCTTAGCAGCCACATTCTTTGGCTACATGGTTTCCTCAGTTTAAATACAGTTGAGATTTTAGATTACAATGTATCCCTGTAAGAGCCAGCACCTCAAGTGTATTTACAGCTGCTACTATAAATGATGATTTCTAATGCCTTATTTTAGAAATTAGAAATTCACAAAGCAAAAATACCAACTTCAACCAAACTCTTAAGTTCAGTGAATTCAACCAGTAATTTACACTTTACAATTTAAGCAGCTAATCCAGAGCAGAGGCAGTGTCTCCAAAAATAACTGCACACACCACTGCTGCTTTAATAAATCACTGAGCAAGTCTATTATTCAAGTATTACACATAAAATGCATTACATCTAAAATGTGCACTGAGAGATAGAAAGGAAAAAAATTCAAATGCTACAAAGCCTTAAAGATGTAAAAAATATTTCAACTTCTAGAAAATACTCTATTAGTAGTGTCAGTGGTGGCTTGAAGTGTAATTTTTTTTTAAAAAAAAAGCACACATGCTAAGACTTAATCCTACAAGGGGTCTATTTACATGATTAACTTAAAGCTCTGTGTGGTTCTTTGTAAGATTTAGGCCTGTCAAACAAGACCTAGACAGTAAATTTATTGAAATTAGTACATTCTTGCTCTTAAAACAGTCAACATGCACAACTCGTCACACAAGCGTACCTAAAGGTTTGCCTCAACTGTACATAGTAAAAAGTTTCCACACCTTGTTTAATGAATGCACCAATATGTTTTTTGCTCCAATATCTCTCAAATCTCTTTCAGCATCGTATTTCAGATCATTTGACACGCTAAACCTGAAGATACAAAACAAAGCACGTTCAGTCAGTCACAGCAGGTCAAAAGGCAGTTGCTGGAACATTTGTCAGAAGACAGATGATCCTGAATTTAAGTCATAGAGTCACTGGAGTGTCTGCTCTAACAAATCCTGACACACTTACCAGACTGCTCTTTTTCTGCCTAACAAGTAATTTTCATAGATTATTCCAGCTATGGTCCTTCCTTTTCCTACACCAGCACCATCACCTATCAAGAATCCAGCTCTGTCTCCATTGGGCAGGAATGTTTCATGTTGCTGTAGGAGAAAGAACAAAAAACCTGTACCCATTCTCCAGAACACATCACAGGGGATTGTCAGAAAAGAGCAAACATAAGAAACATCCTATTGGAGGAGACCAGTGCTCCAAGCAAACTCTTGCAAGCAGGAAGAGGGGATTTTATTTAGGGAGAGCACAGCACTCAAACTGCATGATGAGATCCATTCTCCCCTTGCTTCCCTCAGCACCCACAACTGCTCTCAACATCTGTCCAATATTTTGTGCCTTTTCCTAACCCACTGATAGGCACCTGCAGAGTCTTTTGTAGCAGAAAGACCCAGACATGCACAGCCTGTGGACTGCAGCATTCTGAATGTACCCATTTTAAACCAATCTCCTGTCAGTGTCACCAAGTTGTGCTTTGCTCTTGATATTGTGTGATATCACTCACTTCTGGATGATCTGAGCCCTGATTTCCTTCCCTTTCCTTTCTCTCCTCTCCAGCCCCAGGTGGCCCAGCTCTGGCAGTCTCTTTTCCTGAGGTAACTTTTCCCTCCTGTGACCACTTTAGTTGTGCTCTAACCCCACTGCCTCCCTCCCCAGCACACAGAGCACTGCACACACATCTGGGCTGGGCACACTGAAGTTTAACCCAGCAGCAAAACAACCCCCAGTCCTGTTCTCTATTCCCTTCCCAAGGATGGCAAACAGGGCTGCCTTTCTCAGCCTACTGCTACTGCAGCCATTAAATTATTTCAGAGAAATAAAAATGGCTCACACATTCCCAGACAGTTAAGAGATCAGCATCATGGAAGGGGTTTAGAGGAAGTTTTCCTAGGTGTATTACCTCACATTTATCTGAGCTGAAGCTCACCTGCCATCTTCTAATGCAACACAAACCTTTAAGCTCTTATTATTTTATCTCCTTGTAAAACTGACATAGCTGCACTTGTCAGATTGCAGTTTTTCTTCTTAAATTCTCTGTTAGCTTTTAAGCTGTGCTGATGTCTGGCATACCTGGGCTGCATAAGTGATTGCTTCAAGCTGCAAAGCTGACAACCAGCCACTGTCAATTGTTTCCTCTGATATTGATGTCTGGTACCACACATCAGGAGGAGTCACACTGGATAATGAGCTGGTTTCCACCACTGGGTCAGGATGACGTAGACCAATTTTTACTGGGGGAGAAAGAAAGGGAAGGAAGGCAGAAGATGAAAATAAAATCCAGAGTTCTGTTGCTGCAGCACAAATTATTATATTTACCCAAACAACTTACAATAGTGATTGCAAAGGCTGAACTCAACAACGAGTGTGTTTCATTGCAACAATCTGTCAAGTGTTAACTGCATTGCATATGAAGGAACACATTAATCTGAATTTATAACTGCAATCTAAACTTCCTCTTCTCACCACCTTCCCACAATTTTGATGGGATGAGATAAAATTCACTTAACAGAAAATGAAAGTATTTGTGCACTTGACTTGTTTGAGAAAAGCCAGTCTGAACCTTGTCTTCCCAAAAAGGCCAAAAGCAGCCTCAGGATGCCAGAATCACAAAAGCAACATTCTTCTCTCTATTATATAGTGCCATTTTTATGCAGAATGAGAGGAGAAAAGATTCAGGACAGACATAGTTTAATTGCTGACAGATCCCATCAGTAACAATAAAAATTAACCATTTAGCTACAAACTCCCTGCAAAATTTTTGCCTTGCTTTTACAGCAGGTCACTGTATTTAGCAAACAAGATAACAGCTTGTTGTCAATGGGTACAATAAAGAAAAGAGAAAAAAGAGGAGATGGCAATTAACAGCAGTAAAAGATCCACTCAAAGAACAACCAAGAGCCAGTTCTAAGTAGTCAGCCAGGAACAATGCAGGAAGAATGTACTTAGGGTGATTTCACACCAAAAGACTCAAACTAGATTCCTAAGAGTAGCTGTGAGCACTGACTTCCTTTACAAAATTTCCTCTGCTGAGGCACAAGGCATCTTTACAGAGGTAAAAAAAAAAAAAAAAAGCCTGATTTTGGTGAAACAAATACTGCTCAATGATGCACTGAAGAATTCCTCACTATTTAAGAATCCACTTATCTTCCAAATCTAAGTGCTACAGAAGATAAACTTCCTAAGAAAGCCCACAACATATTCAGGTCCTGTTAACTTCAGACACTATTTTCTGTGTTGGTTAATACACAAGAGTAAATAAATTAACTCTCAAAGCATTCAGCCTTTTGATGTAACAGAAGATCAAGTCATACATTTTATTGGCATATATTCAGCATAGGTCTCTGCATGCCCCATTTCTTCTTCATCTTCTTCCTCGGGTTCCTCCTCTTCTTTAACTGCTGGAACTTTCTGGAATAGAGAAATACCTGTGTTAGTCAAACATTGATAATATTCCATCTCCTGGAAATTACCATGAGAAAGGAAATGAGGACAAACTTGCATTGCAGTGTTTTAACACATGTAGAGGAGAAACCAGTCACTCACTGGGGAAACTACACACAAATGTACATTTCTTACACTCTGAACAACCCTCTAAAGACACACAGTCAGGAACTTCCTCTTTTTTGCAAGGAGATCAAGTACTCCAAGCACACATAAGCAGAATTAAAAAGAAATTCTTCTTACAGTATATTTAAAATCAGACAATGACTTAAAGAAAATTGCCTTGAAAACATGACAGCCCTAATGTTCAGGTACTCCCCTGGAGTCTCCTGCATTTCCACATTCATGACACCACTTCACAACCTTACAGTTAAATAGTCAGTTCTGTCCAGTATTCCCTGAAACCTGACAGCCACTCATTTACTGTGACCCTGACCAATGCAAATATATAAATATTTGTAAAGCACTCAACAGATGAAAAAATCCAACCTCTTCCACAACTACTACTGTTTAATACAAAAGGAGTGATCTGAAAAACCCCTCCTGTATGGCAGTCACTGAGGAGCTCAGCTCTTCCCAAACATCAGCCTGAGTCGAGCTATCAGTGGAAGATGCCAAAATTTCTCAAGTGTTTACAGCATCAGAATGTAATTTTATTACATTCAGAAAATTGAATGATACTCAATTTACATCTTCAATCCAACTGCCCAGAAGGACAGCCATGCTAGGGGGAAGTCTTTCAGTTTCCTCACTGCTAGAGATTTTATAAGAAAATGTTTTAACCCAGAGGAAATGCTATGCTTACCACCTTCAAGCAGAGCCACATCAGCTTCTGCTAAGGACAGTAATTTCTTGAAATTGTCATTTACTATCTAAGTCTGCTGTGCACAGCTGTTAACTTCACTCATCTAACCAAGTTTCACCTCGTGGAGCAAGTGACCTTTTGAACAAACAGATGCACTTGACAGTTCCATCACACACAAGTATGAGTAACTCCTGAAACTGGTCACAACTGTTTATGGCCAGCAACACATTGGTTTGGCACATGAATCATTGGTGCCACTTACCACAGTAGGTGAAAAACTTCTCATTTTAATGTCATTGATCCATATTCTTGCTACCTCTTTTGTGGAAGCCTCCTTCTTCACTGCACCATTGCTTAGGTCAGCTGCAAAAGAAAAGCTGTGGTTTACAGAATTCCCTCCAAACATCAACTCAGATTAACATGCTGCACTATTAATGAGCTGGAAGAGAAGTTTAATGTATTCAGGAGTACAATGATGCTTCAAGAACAAATTTGTAACAGGATCCTTTAAGAAGACCATTTATTAACCTCCCTGTCTTCAGTCACATTTGCAAGGAACTAGGAATAGGGCTCAGTACACAGTTAAAATAATTTGCATAAGGATGGATGCAAAATATTGAAAGCAGCTGTCAAGCTTCCATCATATCAATGCATGTAATAAACTTAGCATAATTGCCCCTAAAAACAATTAGGGCACTTGCACAAATAAATGTTTTCTTCAAAGACATTGCATAATTTAACTTCTTAATATTTTCCCATCTAGAACTCCTGCTGCCTGAATTATATGAAAAGACCATTTTCCTTTCAAGAGCTTCTCTTTTCTACAAGTATTTGTCATTTTTTTCAATAAGCACGAGGAGAGATCCAGAGACACAGGAAAATAAATAAGATTAGGAATGCCATTCTAGAAGTTGCAGGTCTCCTTTTCACTTTATACAGAAACTACAGATTCACCTGTTTTCTGCAGCTGTGCCACTCTAACAGTTACTGTGTGCTGCTGTCATGTATTTCATGCTTCTGAGTTTCCATTTGGTTTAACAGCACTGACTTATCCCCTTCTGCTTTCTCCCCTCCTCTTCCTCACTTCCTTTACTCCCTGCCCCCACTTCAGTTCATGTCCCAACTTGGGTTTTGGCAACCACTCCCTAAGAGAAAGCCATGACACAAGGAGGGACATTCTGCTTTTTGTTTCAGTTCTAACAGACAGCTCCTGCACTGCACTCTCTCTGCATACAGAAAAATAGGTTAGGACAACCACACCTAGAAAAACAACAAAGCTCGTTTCAGAGACAATGAAAATAACAGAAATCCAGAAAAGGCCTGTGTACCTTTCAGCAAAACGTATTTTCAAACTGAACTGGTCTATCTTAACCTCATGCTAAAATCAGAACAACTTGAAAGAATTAAAGTTTCACACACATGCAGCTTTTTACTTACACACGTTGACCACATGTTACAAATAACACACAAGGAAATATTATGGAGGGAATCATAAAATGAAGATTTGGAGTGTGATAACAAAGTACTTGTGGCATTTAACTTCCTGCAACATTTCAGGAGTTACATGAAAATAAACAGCAAGTTTTTAGGACTTAATTTCTTATTTCTGGTGCCTCCAATGAAACAAAGGGACAGATTTTCCTTTTGCAGGAGACACTTCACACAAACACCTTATGTACCACAAATCTAGTCTGGAAGATGATAAATAGTAAAAAAGTACTAGTTTGTTGTAGTTCCAAGTACACACTAGAACAGGAACTGGTGGAGACTCCAGTAACATGGCTAAGAGACTCCAGTAATGTTCACAAATTAATTTTCTCAATTTTCCAGCTGCAATCTGTCCTTTTCCTCATTCCACGCAGTAAATCAAGAGTTTAATTTTTTTAACTGTTATTTCACACTACTTCACCCTGAATTCTAACACCAGTAATAATCAATTAAAATCCACAATGTGCAAAGAACTTCGTTATTTCACTTTTTGTCTAAAATAATACAATCACAAAGCCAGAAAACTCACTTGCTGCTGTTGCTACCGGTTGGGCGATATTAGGAGGTGGCTTCAATTTCATGAGTTCATTCAGACTATTGTTCTTGAGCAGATCTTTCAGCTGAATCTGGTCCTTGGAAGGTGCAGTGGTCAAGGCATTGCGAACTGCTGGTGCTGCCACTGAGGGCCGAGTGGTTGTGCTGGTCTGGATGATCTTTGCTACAGTGATCGTCTGCCTCGAGGTCGTGACTGGAGTCGTTTTTGTCACCACTATTGTCGTGCCCAGAGTTGGAAGCTGATTTATTTGATTCAGCACAAAGGTTGTGGTGGATGGTGGTTGCTGGCAACAAAGAAGCAGGGGAATTTTCAGGGAACAGTCAAAAAGAAAGGGCAAACTTTATTAGACTTCTTTTAGCACACAGGAGACACCAGTTTTTAGAAGACAGTTGTAGTAGCAAATGTCTTCAAATAACATGCTGAAGACACCAGAGTAATTATCTTGTGCTGCAACAGTCTGAGCAAAAAGTATCTCTCAATACACTGTACATATTTCAGAAGGTTATTTTCAGATCCTATTTTAAGGTAAGGAAAAGGGAATTAAAAAAAAAAAAAAGAAAAATTCATCACCCAGGTCCAAGATATGATTGCTACAGTTTCCCCCATAGCTGATAAAGCCAGTCCAACCCACTGCAGGACCAGTCAGTGTCACTGGCTGAAAGAAGAATTTAACAACAGGCAAAAACTGTAACACAACCAGCAGCTGGGACCAAGGAGTGAGAATAAGTGAGAAAACCCTGCAGACACCAAGGTCAGAGAAGGAAGGGGAGGAGGTGCCCCAGGTGCTGGAGCACCCTGCAGCCCTTGGAGAACCATGGACGCCAGGAGTGAAGTTGAGCCCAGGACAAAGGAAGGAGTGGGGAGAAGGTATTTTTAGCTTAGTTCTTATTTCTCATTTTCCTTCTCTGTTGTTAACTGGCAACGAATTAATTTCCTCGAGTTGAGTCTGGTTTGCCCATGACAAATTGCTGATCTCCCTGTCCTTATCTCAACCCACGAGCCTTTCAGCATCGTTTTTCAGCCTTTGTGCAACTGAGGTGGAGGAGTGATAAAGCAGCTTAGTGGGCACCTGGTGGCCAGCCCAAGCTAAGCCCCCTCCCCATCTACAGCCTGGAGCAGCAGCTCTTACCCGAACATTTAATAAGGCTGGAGTAGACACAGTCTCTGGTTCTTGTTTCACAGCAGCTGCAGCCTCAGTCTCCAGGCCCAGTTCTAACGCACTAAGCGGTACTGACTGCACAGGGAAGAAAGCAAACAAGTCAGCAGCAATAAAACCTTAAGGCTTTTGTTCCCAGTCTGTGCCTGAAGTGGCTACACTCTGGCAGAGTGAAGGCCATGATGGAGCTTAACCATGGTATTTCATTACACTTTTTATGCATTTTATTGTAGAGCAGCTAGACCCCAGTGACATGAGAGCTCTCCATGGATACCTGACATTATGTCCCTGGGTTATGTCCAGAATTAAGCACATTTCTGTCTGTGCTGACCTCAAGTGTTTCAGATTCCTTTTTTGTATAGAAATTCAAAATAAATTCACAAGTCTTTTTCCAATCTCAGTACTATGAAGCCAGAAATTTAAGAAAACTCCCCATGCTTCAACCATTTGCTATGGACATCACCCCCTTTAACCTCCTCATCACAGCAAACCCAAGCTCTAACAAACCACTATGCTCTTGTTTTAACCTGCTGAACAGCTGGAGTTGGTGCTGGATTTGCAAGAACCACATCTGGAGAGTCAATATCAAAGAGATCATTTGGACTGATTCCACTCTCACTCAAAGCAGCAAGCAACAGATCTTGTCCTGGCTCCACCATCTCTAAAAAAAAAAAAAAAGAAAAAAACCAAAACTGTAAATACAAGTACATTTAATTCTGATTTATTTTTTGCCCACACACAACTCCATTTCTTGGATTTAAGGGCATTCAGGGTGCAGTCTCTTGGAACACAGTTTCATTTGCTAGATTTGCTCTGGTTCTTTTGTTTACTTACAGGCTTTTCAACATACCCACGACATTTAAAAGCAGGGAGAATTCAATGGTTTACAACACAAAATGCTATCATACCCCATAAACTTAAGACACCTTTTCTAGTCTTTGAGGCACTACATTTTCAAGCATTACAAGAAATACCAAGAGCAGAAATGGTGAGACCATGTTATGCTAATGATCCATCTTTGTCAGTGAAGCAACTGCATGAGAGAAGCACAATTAAAACTCATTTACTTTATCTTGTAACAAGTTAGTGATAAAGAGCTTATAAGGAAAGCTTTAATTTCTTGCTTGCCCTTACATTAGGTTACATTCATTCACTGGAGAAATTTTGTTTTGCATAGTGGAGAGAACAAATGTGCCACTATTATAGTATGTAACTGCTTATTAAATAGGACACTAACATCAGGTCACAGACTCCTTTATGTGTAGGACAAGCAAAACTAATTTCAAAAAGCTATTCCAGACAGCATAAAAACTTATTAAAAAGCCAAATACTCCATATTTAAAGATGAAGAGAGAAGATAACACATTTCACTTGCTTAAGAAGGAAACCCATCTGCCCTAGTATTAAGATAAAAATTAAATGATTTCACAGAACTTGAGCTGTTGATTATACAGTCTAAAATACACCTCAAGCAGATCTTCATTTCACTTACCCTCCACACCCCTTAACACCCACTGGGAGCAAAACATCGAAACCCAGTGAAGCCAAACACCTACTCTAAAGCAGGTAAGAGGACAAAATTCTTTGTTGGCATTTTAGATGCTCATCCACAAGACTCCAAAACAGCACTGCCTTGCTTATCCCTTCTACATGCACAGCTAAGCCACATCCAGCTGGCTGGTCACACATATTCCTCAGCACATTTAGCAGAACTGGTAATTCTTGTAGTAAGCTAAGCCTCAGGCACTTAGTTCTTACTCTTCCCAGTTTTAGTCTGTGCAATAGCAGGGAGAAACCTCTTGGTTGTGGATTCACCCCAAGATGGTGGCACCACAAGGGCAAGGTGCTGGGACAAAGGGATGATATATTTTAAGGTATCAAAGACTTAGAGATGCTCCAAACAATATCAAAGCAACAAACAATTGGTGGGACTGTTACTGACCACACACAGCCCAGTCAAACACCACTGGCTTGTCAGAACCAGACTCTTCTTTCTTAAAGGCATTTGAGGCAACCAAATAAATGGGCAGAATGGCCTGGTATGTTGCTATGAGGTACAGAAAATCTTTAGAAGTTATCTAGCAGATTTAGTTGATATGGCAGCACCATTAAAGGATGTCACCACCCACCAGCCTGTCTCCCAGAACCTGGAATAGGTCAACAGAATTGGGAAGGACTGACTTTCAGTTTCACCTTTCATTTCAGAAAGATTGTGCTTCCTCTCTCAAAAAGGGGACAATAGATATACACATTAATTAGGTAGAATAAATCCTTAATTTTCATCAGACTAAAATCTTAGCAGTGACCATGACATCTAAGTTGAGAAGCTTGCAGCATTGTTTACTAACCAAAAACAGGTGAGGGGAGGAAGGTTTAAGTCTGCAGATGCAATTTTTGCTCATCAGTACTTTTGGTGTTCAGAGCTTGAGAGAAGCAACTGAAGATGAATTTCTCTACAGAAGGGGAATTAACACAGGTCACCCCATCTAAAGAGCTCCAAAACACCTGAAAATCATAACTTCACAGTATCCATTTGGGAAAGAGGCACAAACACCTTTCCACACAGGGCAACACCTTTGCTCAAAAGACAAACTAAAATGTCTAAACACACAGAGGAAAAAAACATCAGTTAAGTCATTCTTTAGTCTGCTTGGAGTTGGGATCAGCCCACTGCTAAACAAAGATATGACTAAAACTTGGTTGAGAGTTAAGGGACTGGACTGAAGAGAGGCACAAAAAGGCAGAAGTTTGGGGATTCTCACTTAAGAGAAAATGAAAAGACTCAAGAACTTCTAGTGTGCTCTCACAATATAGGAAAGAAAGGCCTTTCTAGGAAGTTGAGACTCAAAGCAAAACCAAAGCTAGATGAAAAACCCACACCAACACCACAAAAACACATCTTCCCAGCCACCCTACAATGGTGTCACAACCCAGCACATCTGTTTCAAGTCCAGTTTCATACATCCACACTGCCACTGACCTCTATGTGTTTAACCCTTAAAAACATGATGGCTCATACCTTAAAAGTTTCAGAGTTCAAAAAAAACCCCAATTCATAGCAGTAATGCTTTGGTTGCTTGTTTCCAAGTTTTCACTAGATGACTGCTGATAGAAACTAATAAAGCAATTCCTACAATTTCAGAGCAAATATCTCCAGTTTAGAAGTATCCCATGGCTGTTTCCATGTAAGAAATCCTCCAGCTGCACCTCTCTCCTGATACCCCAAATTTTAAGTCTTAAAAATTCATGGTTGCTCACAACCCAGCAAAAAGCTCAGTAAAACAGCAATTGTTTGTCTGTCAGTTTGGACAATGAAAGTTTGACTAGTTTCACTTATTTTGTTGCTGTACAGCAGGAACAAAGCTACATTGTTTGGAACAAAAGGAATTCTGAACTTCCAGAATTTTTACATTATAAGTCACTGAATACTTAGCACCAATTTTAGGCTTTGTGCAACTTCCAGGCACCAGTGCTGCCCACCCTCCCCATTTTAATTTAGCAAGGAAATTAAATGAGGAAGGAAAAAAAAAAAATACTGGAGAAGCTGCATTGTGCTAACTTAGTTTATTTTCTGTAGCACAAGCTGGTTAAGCTTAAAACATTATCAGGCTGAAGCAGCTCCATAATCTTGCAAGGTAGGAGGCTCCTCAGTTAACACAAGTGAAAGTGACTTTATCGAGCTCTGCAGCTCAGCCTTGGCAATACTATATAAGGACCTGTTTGCCACATCTTCAAAATCTCCAAAAGAAAATACTTATTAAAAAGTTGTGAATATTACAAGCTGTTCCCTGAGCATTTCATCACTCGAGGAACTGCTCTGAGCATGTAGAATCTTGCAGATAAGATTGGCTATGTTTAGTGAGGTAGTCCAATGTCACTGAGCAAGAATCAGCCGATTAAATAAAACTGGGAAAAAAAGTTTAACATTTCAGCAGTAGTAGTATCTTAATTACTTTCTTTGTATTAAGGAAAAAACTGCTCTATTTTGAAAAGGGCTACCAAAACACACCAAACATTTCTGTAAGATGCTCTCCTGATGGAGAATATAGCCTAAAACTTTAATAAAGAGACACTTTTGTGATCACTGCACATTATGTAAATAATTCCTGATTTAAAGATACAAAACCAGAATGCCATGTTTAATATCATGTCATGTATCCATGCCAACCTGGCTCTCTCCCTCCTTCCATTTTAGCTTTGGTACAAAGAAACAAAACAAAAAAAGAAGAAAAAAGATTCTAACACACATGGCGAGCAACCTGCTCTGTTTCCCCTGAGACAGATAATGGTAGAATCCCAAACAATGAAGAGCCTTTTGATTTTTAGGTCTGTGAGTTACACATTGTAACACTGCCTGCCTAGAGTGCTTATTTAAAAACCTTTAATAATCAATTACAGTACCATGAGCTGGTCCAAACCAAACATCACAATGGAGCAGGCACTGCTGTTCCCAAGCCCTTCACACACCTGGGCTCTGAGGTGCACCCAGCTGCACACCTGGGTGTTACTGCCTGGCTGGCACACAAACAGCATTCAGCAACTTTGTTCTTTCACTGGAAAGGTTTCTCCCACTGCCTTTTTGAGGAATACCTGTCACCTGAACTCTACTGGAAGCCATTTATAATATCACACAAACACTGGAGTTGGAGAGACAAGACAGCTTTGCCCTGCAAATTCTCTGCCTGTCTAACCCATGAGTTATTATTGACCTGAAAATTTCACATCTCCCTTTGCAGCCTCTTGCAGCAGAGGTGTAAGGGCTGCTGAGCCCCATCCCACCCAACAGGATTCTCTGGATAACCACGTGGGTTCTGCTCATTTCACAGCTTTTGCCTCCAGAAGGCAACCTGGGAAACAGTAAAAAAAAAAACTCAACCAACCCAGCCCCTTCTGGTCCTCTCCAAGCCACCATCCAATCAAAGAGCAAAACCCTAATTAATGAACTCACTCAGCCTTCCCTGCCTTAACCTCAAGGCTAGCAGTTAATTTTGCATTTACACGTACAAAGGTGTTCTCACAAAAATCATAAGTTAACTCCAATCCTGGAAAAATCATTCCCATTTTTCCAAGGCTGGCTACCACTCAAACATCAAAGCTTTCAAGGACACGAGGGACACTTCAGGGCACTGTGGGGTTCAGCTCTGCCTCAATGCTTTTTAATGATTGTCCTACAAAATTTACAACTGCCATGTTAGATAGTCTGCAAATGTGAAATTCCAAAGTTTTGAAAATATTCAAAGACTTAACAATGCAATAATTTGGCACGAAATCAGCTTTCAGACTAAAAGGTTAGAGCTAGTAATTTGGCCTGCAGTGAAAGTTTTTAACAAGTTAAAACTCAAAGAAATAAGAGCAGCATGTGAGCACCAGGATCCTCAGTTTTAGCTTGGGAGCCAGTTCCAAGTGTGTCTCAAAGCACCATCACCTACATCCATGAATGGCCTTGAGAGTAGCTCTCAGCCAGTTCTAAATCCAAAGTAGTAGTCTGGACAAAAAGGCAAACTACCCACATTTTATTACTAAATAATAGAAAGATTGCATAAAAATATAACATCTCATGGCTGTGAGGCAGATACAGAATACCAATTCAAATGTCACGCTGTTACACAATTTCAGTTCTTGCTTTATAATATCAACCACAGATTTTCAATTTTGGGGGAGGGCAGCTTACAAAACAGTAATGTATGTTTTTAAATAATTTTAATCCAGACACAACCTTGGTGGTCTAAAGCCAAATAGTCTACCACTGAGTTAATTCCTAACTTTACACTGCATCGTTTGATCACACTGAATGGTTTTTTTTTACTTACTCTGGAGTTACCTAATAGATCAATTCAAGGTTTGATTTTTTTAAGCATTTACAAAATTTGCCTCATCTTTAACAGGTATCAAACTCATAGAACCGGCCCACGAGTACCTGAAAGAAAGTACAAGAATTCTAATTTATATTCTCAAACGCAGTGTGGAACCTGCTCAGTCAAAAATAACAAAGAAACAACCTAAAAAAACCCAGAGGAGAAACCCAAAAGGCCTCTTCCCCATCGGACCGTAGGGGCATTTCTACGTTAAACTATTACTCACCCTAGCAACCTATGTTTGAGGTGCGTTCGTTAAGAGTCCCTGGACTTTGAGGCCGTGTCTGTCGCCGCGGTTCAGCTCCCCGGGAGCAGCGGGGCCCCGGAGGGCTCGGCCGGGCGGGGAAGCCCCCGGGGGAGGCGACGGGAGAGCCGGAGGGGGTCGGCGGCTCCTGCCCCGCCACCTTCCCACCAACACGTGTTCCCGACATAAACTTCCGGGTTGGGCCAGAATCGGCTGCGTAATCCTGTCCCATGCGCGACTTTTTGTTTCCAGACCTTCACCTCTTTAAAGATCCCTTTAACAGCACCGCGATCCCGGGGAAGGGCGGGAGGGCTCCGTCTCACGGCGGCTTTGGGAGCCGCTCCGGCACCATAAATCAAACACCCCCATCCCCCC
>VYXF01000788.1:1309315-1323066 GCA_013397295.1 Polioptila caerulea | reverse complement strand
GGCTCCCGGTGCCCTCCGCTTCCCCCCGGTGCGGGTGAGCCGGCGTGCGGTGCCCCGGGGAGCCGCGGGGCCCGGGCCTTCGGGGGCCTCTCAAATCATTCAGAAATCGCTTAACTCTAAGTACAGTCGGACTCTTTCCGTGTTTCCCTGTGCCCTACCGCAGACAGGCCCTGGGCTCGGCATTCCCTCCATGCCGTCTTCCCCGTCCTGTAGTTCTGTCACAGGCAGCTGGCCGGAGGCTGCTTGTTTCATTGCATTTAACTCCCAGTGGAAATAATTGTGGCTATCGCATCAAATCCCGGAGCCCCTCAGCAGCCTTTCGGGCGTTTTGCTGAGCTGAGAAAATCTCTGCTCTCCGGGGTCTCAAGGCTGGCACAGACAAAGACGTGGCAGCGGCGTCTCGGTTGCGCCAAGAGCGCAGCAGGCAGGGAGCTGGGAATGAAGGGAGAGAGCTGTGCTGGAAAAAGAGTTGTTCGTTTCCTGTTCACGGTGTATTCAAAGCCTGAAGGCTCAGCTGGCAGGTGGACTGTAGTTTACTGCTTTGAGCTTTCTCCCAAAATGCCCATATTTGAACTTCTTACTGAATCTTGAGGACTTTGAAGCTCAGGGTTCATTGCTTGCAATTGTTAAAAGGGAGTGCTTTCATAGTATTTCATGCTCTGAAGCCCCGTTTTTTTTAATAAGCAAGTTTTGCCTTTCAGAAATATCAGAGGTCAGGGAGTGTCCATCTGTTTTGCTTTTTCTCAGGCTGTTCCATCGTAATTTCTATCTTTAGTGAGGTTTATTTGTGGACTAAGATTTGAGCCTTTAACTGGTCTGATTTTGTGTGAATTATGTACATAGGAAATTTGTTATTCATGACTGCGTTAATTATTAAAATTATCCTATCTGTTCTATTGTGTACTCTGTTTACTTTTTCTGTGTCTGTGACTGAAATACTGAGGTATTTGTGTAGTCAGCTTTATTTGAGTTATCTTTTTTTAATTACTGGGACCCTTTGTTCCTTGCTTTTCTGAAAAAATGGATGCATACTTTTGCTGTTTTAACTGGCTTGCAATGTCTGAAAATTGCTTTTGGTTGAGTCAAACTATAGCCAAGAAAAACTCATTCTGCCCAAGCTGCATCTGTTTGTCCAGAGACTGAGATTTCATGGTTGGGCTCCGTGTGCCTGGCATACCCTGCTCAGGCAAACACAGCCAGGTGGCAGGAGACTGTGAAAGCAAAGGTGACAGAACTCCACTAATGTTTGCTAAATTTGACTCTGCTCACTGTTGGCATCTTGGAGCCTGAGCCAGCAAACAAACCCCAGGCTCTGTGGTGTCTGGCCATGCCAGAGGATTCTGCCATTTTCCTGACTGGGCTTTGTGTAGACTCTTTAATGGGCTTTTTTGCCCTAAACAACTTTTACACTTTATTTTTATATCATATGATGGATAAAAAGATGGCACTGTTTATCTCCTATGCTTTGCTGAGAGTTGTCACTCAAGGCAGGCTGTAAAACTGATTCCTGTGCTGCTCAGTTGAGCAGATAATTTGCTGCAGCAACATTTGACACCTCCTGAGAGTAGCTGGGGAGCTCATGCCTCTCTGCCTGTGAGAGCTCTCTACTGGGCCTGGGCAATTTCTGCTGCGTTATTCTTTTTTTTTTTTGGCTTGTGCTCTTTGAGGCTGCCTTCCTCCCCAGCAGCTGAGGCTTGGTTTTTTTTTTTTTAGCACCAAAGTTCATACTGTGAAGCACAAGGGTGGAGGCTGGAGTTAGCTGTGACTACCCCATTCTGCCACATTTTATGTGAAAGCTCTCTGGGACTGAGAGCTTGCATTAGTGAAGTTCTCAGAGGGTTCAGCACTGTTATGTTTTCACTTAGAAATCACAACCTCAGTGAGGGTGATGCTTCAAACTGTGTAACTTGCATCAGCACAATCACCTGGCAGCCCTGGTTGCTGCAGATTGTTGTGGATGCTGACTTGAATTCCCAGAATCTCTGTGCTGAGCTGATTTTTTAATGTGGGTCTGTTTTAGGAGAATGTGTTTATTGGTCAATCCAAAATCTACAGCTACCTGAATCCCAACAAAGCTCCTGGTGCTCGCCCCCCGCTTCAAGAAGAAAACTCTGTCATGTATCACGAGGTGAAATGTCAGGGCAAAACACTAAAGGAAACCTACAGGAAAGGAGCTGGTAAGATTGGCCTTTGGATTGCTTATCTTGGTGGATGTGCTCCAGCAGTCCCCAGTTCTAACATTTTCACCAAGAAATAAAAGCAGTGAGGAGGTGCCCAAATTGTAGATGCTGAATGCTGGGCTTCACAGGTGTAGTGACTAGAAATGGGAATGTTCCAGAAGTTTAGGAGGGGGAGGAAGACCCACCTGGCTTGTGTTTGAAGGTGCATTTAACAGCCTTGGTAATTTGTCAAAACACTTTGATGCAAATACTTTTAGCAAGCAGGTATTTTAAGTTCCATTTGACGCAGGGAGTGTCAGGCTTTCTGGAAACTTGGGGCCTTTAGTTCCTAATTTGGCTTCCCAGTTTTGACAAGGAAGTGAAGATTGCTTTAGCTTGTCCCACTGCTGAGGCCTTGCAGCTGTGCTTCTTTCCTCCAGTGAGACTGAAGCATCTGTCTCAGCAGATGGGACTGCTAAACCTGGTGATTTACTCTACATAAAAATGTTATTCAGCTTTAAACCACACTCACCTACCCCTGAGCTGGTTGTCTGAGGAGGAGGATGTGGTTATATTGGGGTAGGATGCAAAAAAACAAGTAAATGTTGATTGTGGGGAGTGCAGATTTTGTGTCAGTCCTTTAGCTCCCATGGATTTAGCCTGGGTGGCATTGACCACTTGGTACCAACATCTGCAGCTGCTTAGCCCAGAAGTGTAGGGTCATTGCTGTCCTTTTTGTCTCATTTGACAGAACTATAAACCACTGGAATTCATTTAAAGCACTTGGGTGTAGTTTGCCTTAAGTTCAGAGCCTTACTAGATTTCCTTGTCACCAGGAAAAAAGAATGGTGGCAAAATAGTTGAAGGTGCTGTGAAACCAGAAGATCAGAAGGATAAGGAAGGTGGGTGCAATCCTTCAGTGCCCTCCTCTGATCAAAACCAAGAAACTGTGGAGAGCCAGAAGACTCCTCTGCCTGCAGACTGTGCTGAGGGGGCCAATGCAAAGCCAGCTCAGAAGAAGATGGTTAAAGCAAAACGAGGACCAAGGAAAAAGTAAGTGACTTGTGGAATTGTGAAAGGACAGCTCTTTGTTTTCTCGAGAATATCACACTTTAAAAACCCTAAAATAGCACCCAAGCACCTGCTTTGTTTGTCTTGAAAGCAAGGTTAGTGTGTTCTGTTGTTCTATCACAAGTGAAATATTTGTTGGTCACCTATGGAAAGAAGAACTTAATGAGCCATTCAGATCTGCTTTCTTGTGGACAAATGGGAATGGGTTTTGTCAGAAACAGAACAGTTGGAGGCTTCCTGGCTGAGCTGATACCCTTTCTAATGGTATCAGAGTAATGTGACCTAACATTAATGAATTCCTTGCCAAGCAGTTTTCCTGACCTAAATTTTCGAGTGCCTTCTGGCAAGGCTGGCAGGGGGCCCCAGACTTGTAATGTGACCTTCAGTTGATTTCCAATGACATCTCACTTCTATTGTTCAAGAATTAGTAGTGGAGCAATGGAAATAGTGTGGGGAAGAAAAGGGGATGTAGCTGTGGCTTGAAGCTAAGAGTACTGATAAAAAAACACTGATTCATATTGATCACCCTTCAACTTACCAAGCTCAAATAAAAATTTCTTGCACATATCTTTGCTCTAGAGGTGTAATGTAACAAATAGTCTGAAAAGTGTGTGTGTGTTCTCTTTTTCTTACTCCTTAGAACCCAAGGAAGAACACCAAACCGAAAAGTGACAGATTATTACCCAGTCAGAAGAAGTTCCAGGAAGAGCAAATCTGAGTTGGAGGTAGTGCTTCTTGTTAAAATGACATTATTTATAACACATCTGATTAGCTGGAAATTTGGGGAAATGTGTAACTATATGTAGATGGTTTCCATTCCAAATGCAAATAACGTTGTGCACTTGAAGTATTGTTGAGAATATGCTTAAAATTTGGAAATGCTGGTCCAGTTTAGAACAGAATCTAGCTGCTTATGTATTTCAGGGGGCAGAAATCTGTCTTTCTGCCATTTGGTTTGCTGGAAATATGAGATGGTTTGGAACAATGAGTGTTGTTGGTGGGTAATTTCCTTCCAGCTCCAGAATAAGCTACAAAAGCTATCAACAATATTGTGGTTTTGTTTGTTCTTGTTTATTCTGCAGACTGAGGAAAGGAGGAAAATAGATGAGCTGATTACAAGTGGGAAGGAAGAAGGAATGAAGGTAACTGCAGTGCCAACCTAAGTAGTCATGTGCTGTTTATTATACAGTATCTTGATGTTGATCTATTTAAAGAGAGAGCAGCAGAACTCAGAGAGTTCTGAGAAAACAGAAAACAGAGAGCAGGACCCTGAGATTCTCTGATGAAAATGCAGGAAAACTGGAGCACAGAGTCCTTCCTTTAGAGTGAGCAGGGTTGGTCTCTGAAGGATATGTGTGTGCAACCCCAGTTATAAATACTGAGGGGCTTTAGGGTCTCCACAGAAATGCACCCCTCATTTCTCTGATTGGGAGACTTTGTGTCCAGCTACCCAGTAACTCAGAGTGTGTCCCAAACTCATCCTGCATTTCTTCCACAGTGCCATGCATTGTGCTTCTACAGCTTTGTCTGCAGTGCACACAAATTCCCTTTAGCAGCATTTTTTAATGGCAGATCATTTCCTAGTAATCAGCATATCTGCAATGATGTAAATCAGCTGGGAAATGAGAAAGTATTTTCTTTTCAACTCAACAGATTGATTACATTGATGGCAAAGGGAGAGGAGTAATTGCTACTAAACATTTTAATCGAGGAGAATTTGTGGTTGAATATCATGGGGATCTCATTGAGATCACTGATGCTAAGAAACGAGAGGCTGTGTATGCTCAAGACCCATCCACAGGCTGCTACATGTACTATTTCCAGTACCTCAGCAAAACCTACTGGTAAGCTCAAGTTTCCATTGATAGAGGCTTTAAATGCTGCTAATTCTTGTCTTGTTTTCATGCAAATATTTTGTTTTTAATGGGAACTGTGAATTACAAAATCTTTTGGAGCACGGATCCATGGTCTGAGAGCTCCTGTGTGTCTGGGCTATGAGGAATGGTAGGTGACTCAAAGCCCTGTTCTTTGAAATACAGCACAAGCTATGTGGAGAGTTGCATCTGCTTGGATGAGGCTTGTGGTTCTGCAGTGGTCTTCTGCCTAAATTTATCCTCTTGTAAAATGAACTCCTTTATCTTGAGGAGTTGTTTTGGAAAGCAGGATGGACAGACTCCCTGGAAGAGAAACATTTCTTTCAGCTTTGACTAGGTGTCCTTGTTTCTGCAGTCTCTGACACCCACTTCAGTCCAAGCTTTGTAATTTGTTCACGTCTGGATTCTGCTATTCCTGGAAACAGGCAGCTCAGACAATCCAAAGGTTTCAGTTTCTGGGTTCTGTGTTAGCTTAAAAATCTCCCAGAGTTGTTTCAGTGTCCCTGCCTTGCCATATTATGCCTGTCTATTTAATCATGGTTGTTCTGTAATGTAACATGACAATGCTCTGATTCTCCTTAATTTTTCAAGACTTGCATGGATTCCTCCTTTGTCTGATTTGCACTTTGGGCTTTGTCCACAATCTGCCCCCGTCCCAGGCGCGATCCCACGTTCTGTTCTTGCTCTTTCAGTGTCGATGCTACGAAAGAAACGAATCGTCTGGGGAGGCTCATCAATCACAGCAAGTGTGGCAATTGTCAGACCAAGCTCCACGACATCGATGGTGTGCCTCACCTCATCCTCATAGCTTCCAGGGACATTAAGGCAGGTGAAGAACTCTTGTACGACTATGGAGACAGAAGCAAAGCTTCCATTGAAGCTCACCCGTGGCTGAAACACTAATTCATCTTCCTTGTTTTGGGGTTTTTATTTTTGGACTGAGTGTTCTACAAGGAGTCAGTGAATTTTTTTTCCTGCCCTCACTTCCCTCAGCTTTCTTAGTGGATTGCTTGTGGTCTTCCGAGCTCCTTAAAAACTGCCTTTTTGCTTTGCAGTATTTAAATACCTATTACAGTTTTCCAGGCAGGCTTAAATAATTGATCTTAGATTGCCAAAACTTTGATATCATAAAAGGAAAACCCTTCTTAAACTTTGAATGCTTCTGTATAGTGACCAGTGCCACTTGAGCAGTGAAAGAATTGCACAGAAACTTAATCACTGGGCTTGTGCTTCTGCTTTTGCAAGGAAATCTCACGCTCCACTTTGGGGTGCTGAACTTGGCTCTATGACAGAAGTACTGCTGTACTCTGACTTGGTCATCCAGTGGCCTGACTGCCTGTCAGACTGCTTTTCACAGCCCAGTGCTGACAGGCTTCTCTGAGATGGATGCTACTGTCATTCTCAAATAATTTTGTGGTAGGAATCCAGTTTCTCCTGTGTCATACATTCTGTTGGCAGTGAACTTCAAATGCACTGGCACTGAGGGAAAAGGGTGGTCAGACTGGCTGCTTCCTTTGGAGGAATGACTCCCAGCCAAATGAGGATCAATTTTTGATAGACTGGGTTGATACTGATTACAGATGTGAAGGTAGAACTTCACAGTGAGAATCCATGTTTGACATTTACTTATTTTCTAAACTTTGAGAAGGTACCTTTTTTTATAGTTGATGGCTGATTCTTGGAGGTGTCTCCCAGAGGATTTTAAAGAAGTCAAAGCTCTCTCCAAAAATTTTTATATTACCTTCCTATGCTAATTAGCCACATCAGAAGCTATTTATTTACTGTGAATGCTTGAAGTAGAGCATAGTGGTTCCAAAAATAGGAGTCATCTTCATATGCAGCTTCAAACTGTAGTGATGGAGTTCATGCAGTGAAGAAAGTAGATTCCTTATTGCCTGGTCCTGTAGGTCTGTCCAGCACAGTCTGGTCCCACTGTCTCACGTGGGAGTCGAGTGCTTGGCATCTCGTGGATGTTTGGATGTTATTGTTGGAGAGCCAAATCTGGGATATAGGCAGGCAATACAATGCAGGTCCTTTATGTTAAAGATGAATTCTTACCAGTTGGAATTTTTGCCAAGGCAGGCTTGGCATGTGTGTAGATGAAAATGGCTGTGAGCCATCAGCCACGCTTGCTGCTGGAAGATGTCAGCAAGGGATCTGTGGCTCTGTTAATGTCTTCTGTTCCTCATGTCTTGAAGGCTGCTGCTGTTCCAGCTGAATGCCCTCTAGACAATCTTATGCTTGCCTATGTGATAGGTCAGATAGCAACAACATCCTGGTTGTGTGCTCCAGCAGCAAGAGAGGTGGCTTAGTGATGTATTTTTTAAATTAAAAACTTGAAGACAATGTCTCTGTAAAATAAAGAATATATTTATTATTGATGAAATGGCTGCTATACTACCTGTCTCCATTGCAGTTCATGAGCATTTTGAAAGAAAGCTGTGAAAATCATTAGCTATTAAATGCTTTTTATTATTTACTGCTTCACACAAGGCAAACTCGTCAGAGCAAGCCTGGGTGTTTTCCCATTTTTGAAGAATTAACTGGAGACTTGTTACCTTACACGTACTGAGTTTCAGGTAAGCCTTGTTGGCCAACTTGTCTGAGTTGGCATTGATTTTCTCTGGTCTCAGTAACAGAGACCTCAGCAATGTGTACAGTGTCCTGTTAAACTAGAGCACTTCCCTTAAGTCAAAATTGGAATAATTTTTGTTTATTTTAATGAAACATTTACTTGTTCTCTATCAGGTTGAATAGCTTAAAACCTCTGTACTTCAGCATCACTTTTGTAAACAAGAAAGGGGAAAGATCTCCCTGTTTTACATAAAAAGAAAATGTCTTCTCTGAAAGCTTAACTGGTAATTGAGTAGCACTGCGTTGGAGGATGGAAATAAAGCTCATGTTGCACTGCATATGTATCCTTTACTTTTCTAGGAACACATACAGAGATCCATAGATCTGTCTCAATGTTCTTCTCACAGGAACCTGTCATTTGGATGTTGTCTCTGTGCCTCACAGGAAGGCTTCCTCTTCTAACAAGGTGTCACAGGGAAAGATACCCTTGGGTTGGGAGCTAAACTGCTTTTTTTTTAAAGGAGATGGGAAAATACATCCCTGGATAAACCATGGAAGAGGATGGAATTCAGATCACATGTAAGCAGCTCTCTTCAGCTCACAGGTGCATCCTGGCTGTTGCTGATTGTTTCTTTGTTTGATTTTTCTGTGCACAAAGCCTCTGCTCAGGCAATGCAGTAACTGCCTTTCCTGCTGCCATGCTCTAGAAAATACACAACGAGGGCATGGCCAAGGCTCATGGATATTTTGAAGATGGCAAAAGGACTTCAGTGGTGCTGCACCCTGGCTGAAGCAGCTGGCTCAGGTCAGCCATCTGTGGTGTGGCCTTGCTAACAGACAGTTGTTCCTGACCTCTGAAGGGAGGCTCTGCCTTCTGCTGAGCCACATTCATGTTGTGCAGCTGAGCAGATGTGTGAAGTGTCCTATATTTTTCATGCTACCAGTGTAGGAGAGGGAATCAAAAGACTTCAGAGCCTGCTTTTATTTCTAAAGAGAGTAAGATCACAGTTTGATACCTGTCACTGCTGCTTTTATGTCTGTTCAGACTTTTCTGCTCTGGATATTCTACCTTTCTAAATGGAGAACCTAATTGGTGTCTTTCAAGCTTCTTTTCCCACTCCTGTTTGCCCTATATGCTTCCACTGGTGCTCAATCTCATTACTGGGGCCAATACACAGCTTGTGGCAGGTGATTGAAAGAACAGAGCTTATGCAAAACACAACTGCCTACCACAGGAGACCTTCAGCTGTCAGAAATGAAATGTTTGGTGCATCTGTTCCAGTCTGAGCACTGCCTGCACCTCAGTCCTTCATGTGGGCAGAGCCCAATTGCAGCAGCTTTTCTTCCTTTGCTGTGCTTTTCCCCACTGTTCATCTCACCCCCAAACAACCACTTGTGAATGGTATGTCTCTCTTAACTCATCTTCATCTTACAAAATCATTTGGGCTGAATATTTTGATAGCTGGACAGGATCTGTATGCTGTAGTACAGATCATCACAGGCTCTTTTAATAAAAATAAACCCCAACTTTGTATAAACATTTTATTTTCTATATGTGGGTAATGTCTGCCAGTAAGAAATACAAAAAGTGTTTCAAACGGTTTCTGAAAAAGCAGAGTAAAATCTATTCTGAAAGAATATTATACAACATGATTTTAATGAGATTGCTCATTCCCTACAGTAGGAGTGATGCTGCTGCTCCCAATCATTGTCTTTCCCAACGCCTCTGAGACTCATCAGTGCCATTCTCACCAGCAGCAGTTAAATCCTTGAGGATGCTCGTTTTCCATGTTTGAAAGAAAACCTAAAAAAAAGAGAAAAAAATCAATAGCAGAAAGGAAACAATAAAGTGCAAATGGAAAATAAGGAACAGGCAGGGGCCTGGGCCTGTCAATGTGCTATTTTGGGGGACTTGAGGGACAGGCCCTGAGCTTGTAGGTTTTGTGTACAATGTACACAAAGCTTGGGGCCAGCTGGGGTGCTCCCACTGCACAGCCCTGAGGGGCTGGCAGGGGAGGCAAGAATTGAATCATTTTGTTCAGGAATGCTTGTTTTTCCTAGGAAAAACAGTGACTCCCTGCTTGCCTGGGTGGAGGTTGCTTTCCTGTGCAGTGCTTTTTTCCCAGGAAGAGATTGCTTTATCAGGTTTTTAACTTTATATGGAGAACAGAAAACAATATCCAGCCAACTAGGCTAGAGTTCAGCATCCATCCCTGGATTCACTGTGTAGGGAGTGGGCCATGTTCTCACAAATTCTGCCCCAAAATCTGCAGACAAACTTACAGACGTTTGATGATTGTCTTGTCTTCACTGTCCCTGCTGGTGCCAGCACTGCTGCCACTGGCTTCTTTCTCCAGTCCTTCAGTTTGGTCCCTTTTCTGTGAGATGATCCCACTAGGAAAGGAAATGGTTTTGTTTATTTTTTTGTGGGTTTGGGCAGAGTGTGACAGTGCATGAGTTTAGACCTGTCACTGGGCAGCTAGGACATGGGTGAATGAGTGTTCACAGGACAGGGATGGCAGCCCAGCCTCTTCCTTGTAGTGAACTGAAAATAATGAATTATTATCCCTAAATGTAATGGTGCCAGGGTTATGCTTTAATGAGAACACTAAAAAAGTAACAAGCTGACTTCTTCACAGAGAAAAAATGGCAAATCTTAATGGGCGTGAAAGGGAAGGGTAATCACACTTGGATTTGTGCAAAAGTCCAAGGCTAAGAGGAGGGTGGAGACACAAATGGTGAATTTCTGCAGGGGTGGACGTGTGGTACCTCCAGCACAGCCAGCCAGGCTCACAGCAGGCCTGGGAACAGATGGGAGAGTGCCAGCTCCCCTGCAAGGCAGGTGCCTGTTCCTCTTTCCACCCTACAGAGGAGAGAAGAAAGGCTTTGCCTCAGCTCTGCATTTTGCCATCCCCCTTCAGTGTTTCTACGCTCCAGAAGCTGTAACCGCCTACTCCAGGCAACAGTTTGGCTTTGACCAAAGGGTGTTTTCCCCGCCTGGAACCGGGTTAGGCTTTCCCAGTGCACACTCAGTGCTGTCACAGCATGTCCTGAGCTGACCCCAGTCATTTGGAGAGCTCAGTGGATCAAAGCCTGTGACTGCAGTAGCTGCAGGCAAAGAGTAGCCAAGCAACGCTCAACTGGATTTGGAAATAAAAACACAGAGCACTTAAAACTGGTGTGACACCAGGCATGGGGTAATTCTGAGGCAGACTCTCCTCTTGGATAAATGAGACCATGAGCTGCTGGGTGACACTGCAGAGCTCTGACATCTGCATGGTAACTTCTACCCAGAAATTGTGGTGAAAAATGCAGCCCCCAAACATCAGCAGTCACTTTGAGCCAGTCTCTGAGGTGTTTGTTACCTTGTGGTATACAGAGCTTATCTCCAATGTGCACAAGGCATTTTAGAACATGTATTTATCCTCTCTTCCTGCACAATTACTCTTTACTGCAATTACAATTAGGATTTTATGTGACTGTTTAGAGGGAAAATGGGTTTTGGCTAAAGCTGTAACACTGTATGAGGAGATAACCTCACAAATTATTTGACCTGAAAAGCAGCCCTGCCCTGTTCTTGGTGCACAGCACTGTGACTCAAATCACTAAAAACCTGAAAACATTCCCACTGTGACATTTTTAACTTGGCCTGTACTAAATTTTGTAACATCTGGGAAATCCAAGCAAGAAGCCATTCCACTGCTGCACAGCAAAGCATCCAGCTGAGCTGGGAAGTGCTGTCAGGCAGTTTGGAAATTCTTGGATTTAAGTGTAACTTCTTGGCTTAACCTGCCTGTTCCAGACAAGGCAAAGGGCGGGCTCGCTGTATCCAGGAGGGTGCTGCTGAGATATCCTAACTGAAATCTAATGTGCTCAGACATTTCATGTCTAGATTAAGAAGTAATTTTTTGACCCAAAGAGTTTATAACCCAACCTGATGAGAGGGAGCAGAGCCTTTGGGGTGAATGAATTTGTAGCACCAAGATCAAGACCCTTCTCACATCCCACCCTTTGAGTCACGCTGACTCTCCCTTCAAGAAAGACCAAACCCTTCTCTGAAATCCCTTGCTTTGCACAGTTCAAGGGCCTTACACAACCCTCTGCTGGCAGCCTTAAAACCCCCACAGCTTATCATGAATGATGAAAGAGCTCAATATTCTGTTTCTAGATCAGTGCCATACCCCCGTGGGAGTGAAGGACCAGAGATCAACCAGCGTGGTGCCGCAGGAGGAAGGAAACTTTGACTAAAGCTGAGCTGGAAACCCCCCCGTGCTCTTTGGTATGTAGTGTGGCTTTAGACAGAGTGTGTGTGCAGCTGCTGTGACTGCACAGATGAATTCCTGTGCACGAGAACTCAGCCTGGATGTGCAGTGGGAGTAACTGTGGGTAGGCTGAGAGTGGGACAATTACGGGAACAGGCTGAGAACTGTGCAGAGGAAAAGGGAGTTTGGTTTTTAAATCATGTTGCATAGAGACTTTGTTGTTCCCCCATTTTTGTTTGCTCTGGGGAGCACAGGGGTCACTCACATGCCTGGACAGTGCCTGTCCTCACCTAGGGGCCCAAACCTGCAAGACTCTCACCTGATGAGCTTCCCAGACATGAAATACTTGCTGTTATTGGTATTCTCTGCTGACCTCAAGCTTTACCTCTTATAGCACTGTAGCTCCTCTTGCACAAGCAGAAGCTGAGCTTTCAGCTGGTTTCTCTCTTGCAGTACATCTCGGAGCTCCTGTAACGTGAACCGGGGCCGGTTGGGGTCGGTGAGGTCTATCACCATTTGATCTGGTCCAAGGCTGCTGGGCTGTAAAATAAACAGCAGTGGATCTTGTAGCTTCTCAAAAAACTCAGCATTCAGAGAGTAAAATAGCTGGATTTTATAAATATGGAACTTTTGTAACTAGTATGAATTCATCACAATCCTGATTTTTTCCCCAAGCAGTTAATTATAGTTCTTCATATTTTTGTATTCCCTTGGTGACTGTGCTCCCCAGCCAAGTAGAGGCCACAACTGTGACAGGCTCTGACTACAGTTAAAAGCAAAGTCTCTGTCCCAAAAAGTTTGCAATTTAGTTGTCAAGAAGATGCTTTTATCAGATTGTTCTCAGATGATGAGACAGGCTGAGCCTCTCATCATCTAATGCCTCACCAAACTTCCGTGTCAAAGATAGATGAGAACTGAACTTGCCTTTTAAAATTTAAAACCTTTGTAGTATCATGACATCCATTTCCCTCACACGGGGGTAACAAAGCCTCAGTGTTTGCACAGAGTTGTCTCCATGGGGCCGGTGCTGTGCAAGAGCTGAACACTGTGGGTTTGTACTCTCTGAACTCTGTGCGTGTCTGCACAACTTTGCTGGGTCAGCCACTGGCAGGAATCCGCAGCACTGCGACCCGTAACCACCCCGAAAGAAAGAGCTTCAAGGCTTTTATGGTGAAAGACGGGAAGTGACTTTGTGAGACTCGTCCTGCCGACACTAAAGAGACCACGAGTATCGGCCGGCCCATCTGCGGTGGTGCTGGGTGCGCTCCGCGACCCGCGCCTGGCGTGCCCGTGCTGGGGAAGGGGCCCGTGTCTCCTGTCCCTGTCCATGACCCTGTCCGTGTCCCGTGTGCCCCGGCCGTGTCCCGTGTGCCCCGGCCGTGTCCCGTGTCCCCGGCCATGTCCCGTGTCCCTGTCCATGTCCCCGGCCGTGTCCCGCACCCACCTCCGGGGCGCTCCCGCGGGCCGCCGCCCGCAGCTGCTCCAGCTCCCGCCGGAGGCTGTCCCGCTCCCGCCGCAGCTGCTCCTCGGCCACGCTGCTCTCGCTCACCAGAGCCTCCAGCATCTCCAGCACCCTGACGATCCTGAACTGCAGCCGGGCGCGGGCGGCGGGCAGCTGCGGCCCGGCGCGGAGCTGCAGCAGGTCCCGGCCCACCACGGAGGAGATGTCGTACACATCCGAGGCCGTCAGCTGGAACGGGCTCTTCTCCAAGGCGCTCTCCGGGCCGCCATCCTCATCCTCCTCCTCATCCTCCTCCTCCAGCTCCTCCTCCCCGTCCCGGCCCCGCTCCATGCCCGCCGCACCCCGGCGC
>VYXF01000788.1:1285287-1309237 GCA_013397295.1 Polioptila caerulea | reverse complement strand
GGAGCGGGGGAAGGGGCTGAAATGGACCCCGGCGGGAGCGGCTGCGGCTCCTCCGGCCCGGCGGATCGGTCCGTGCCCGCCGGGAGAGCCGCGTCCCGCCGCGCCGGGCGGGTGAGGGGACGGGAGCGGGGCTGAGGGGCCTCCTCGGGCCGGGCTGGGCCCGCGGGGAAGGCCGGGGCCCCTCAGGCCGGGGTAGGCCAGGGGAGGATCCGGCTCCCCGGCACGGCTCTGTCCCGGCTCTGTCCAGACTCAAACAACAGCGACACGCCTGGTTTATTTTCGTGTGTCACACTGGGGGGGATTTTTGGATGAACACAAAGTGCAGCGGTGCTGGAAGCGCTTCTTGCAGAGGCTGTTCCCGACACAGCCGTGAGCCTGTGCCGTGTGTTCTCCCCCACTAGACAATGGCTGACTGGGCCCCCATAGCGAAGGAGTACGACCCGCTCAAGGCTGGCAGCATCGATGGCACGGACGAGGAGCCCCACGACAGGGCCATATGGCGGGCGATGCTGGCACGGTACGTACCCAACAAGGGCGTCACGGGGGATCCTCACCTCACCCTCTTCGTGGCGAGGCTCAATCTTCAGACCACAGAAGAGAAGTTAAGGGAGGTTTTTTCCCGCTATGGAGACATCCGAAAGATCCGCCTGGTTCGAGACCTGGTCACGGGATTTTCCAAGGGTTATGCGTTTATTGAGTACAAAGAGGAGCGCGCGCTGCTGAAGGCCCACAGAGATGCCAACAGGCTGGTCATCGACCAACATGAGATCTTCGTAGACTTTGAACTGGAAAGAACTCTCAAAGGATGGATTCCCCGGAGGCTTGGGGGTGGGTTTGGAGGCAAAAAAGAGTCCGGGCAGCTGCGGTTTGGAGGACGGGACAGACCTTTCCGAAAGCCCATCAATTTGCCAAACATGAAAAATGATTTCTATGGAGAAGGATCATCAGAGAAAAGAAACTGGTCTCGTGAGGGAACGAGGGACTGGAGAACAAGGGACCGGGACCATGAGAGGAGCAGGGACAAACGCTGGCCAGAAAGGGAGAGGTCGTGGGCTTGGGGTGACAGTGAGAGAGAGAGGGACTCCAAAGAGGAGAGGAGCAGGGGGAGGGAAAGGAAGGACAGAGACAGGAAGGACAGGGATAGAGACCGGAGCAGGGACAGAGACAGCAAGAAGCAAAGAGATGATGATAAGCACCGGTAGGTGACTGTGTGTGACCAACCCTTACAGCAGCTCAGGGCTGTGACAGCACTCCCAGAACACGCTGAGGTGTTGCTGCCTTGTGCCTGTGACTCTGCTGCCAGCAGCTGTCTGTAGTTTGGTTCCTAATGCAGTTCAGATGCGTGTGGAATTGTCCTTTAGAGAAAATAAACTTTTGTATTTATGTGTTTTGAACTGGTGGTGCTGTACAGGCATCCCAGTGAGCCGAGCACACACCTTGTCTGGCTGCCTGGGTGAGGGGTTACCTGTGGGCCAGGTGTCCACATGTTTGTTATGGAACAAAGAGACACAGGAATTGAATAGCAACAAACAGAAACTTCTGTGAAGCTGATGGGAAGTGGCTTTATTTTTGTGAAGACACTGGGACAGGCAAGACCTTTATTGATTCTGTGTCCTTAACTAGTTCTGCCAGGTGAGAGAGAACCATGGAACCAATGCACTGTCTGAGGTGGGAGGATGAAACTCCTTTGTCCAGAGGAGTGTGCACCACAGGGCAGGGAGCACATCAGAAAATGCCTCATGTCCCTGATGAATCCATGGACAGTCACTGAAGGAGGGTGTCATGGGTAAATGTGGTTGCAGCTGCAACCACTCTCTCCTCACCCTTCTAGACAGGGTTTAAATCCATTCTGGAAACTGAGTTTGCTGCTGGTTGTAGCTGAATTGGGGAAAACAGAGGGCAAAACATCTTTTTCAGGGCTAGGATGTGTAAATACAGACACATTGCTTCCATTAAGGAGCTTACAGTGCTTTCTAGAAAAGGCTCTGCCATGTTCTTTGTCATCATAAGCCATTCCTAAATATATAATGTATTTTAAATGCTGTTTCATCAGCCTTGGAATGGCTCTGTCCTAAACCTTGTATGGTTTGAGGCTGTATTTCCATGAAGAATTTTACACAGACAGATCCATAGGCTGCATCCCCAAGAATGGATGGTATTACCTTCCACAAAAAAAAAAAAAAAGGACACAAATCATGCAGAAATAAGTGTTTTTCAGAAATATTTATTAAACTGTTAAAATGATTTACTGCCCAACCAAAAAAAAAAAACCAAAACCAACCCAAAAAACGTCAGTGATCCTGCACTTGGCAGGCAGGATTGTTACACCCCTTACCTGCCAGCATCCTGGCCCCTTTTCTAAAAGCAGATTTTCCTTGATTATTGACAAACAATACAAGACAGATCTTCAGATCTTTACAAACGCTTCCCTCCGTGCCGTCCTTCCCGGCGGCACTCGGGGTGTGTGAATGCAGCATTGGGAACGTCAGGACGAGTGGTTAATGCCAGCAGGGTTGAGGTAAGGGCTGCAGAGATGTGGGGAAGGCTGTCCTGCCTCGTGCAGTGGTTTGGAGTTGGCTGCAGAGCCCCGGGCTTCTCTCTACGTGCACCAGGCCTGGAGATTTCCTTTGTGCTGCCCTGGCTTAGGCTGGGTCTGTGCAGTTCCATTGTCCCAGCTCACTGCTCTCAGCTGATTTCCAGAGGGATCTGCTTACTCTGGCATTGTTCCTGCTCACTGCATCCCTTCTGAACGAGCCACACGACTGAACTGTGCTTGGGCAGGCTCGGGGGGGTCATCCACAATTTCACTGCCTGAAACTGCAGTGACTCTACTGCACTTTTTGTTTTCTCATATGGAAGTGATGCCAGATCTTGGCAATTTAAGTATCATTACATTAAGACACTCCTCCCATTTAAGAGTTGCTTTTCGCAGGAGGGGGGAAGTGCTGCTGTTTTAAGGATGTTATCAAAATGTAACCAGGCAAAAATGCATCTACCCAATACCCACGTGGGACTCTGGTCACCCTGTCTCATCTAAGGCCACATGTCCCCCCTGCCCCGAGCTGCAGTGACAGCAGGGTGGCACAGTAAGCAGTTTCCCTACCTAGAACATGCAGAATATCCATGTTGGAATGGAGCAGTTACAGCCAGGAGCAGGGCAGCACACAGCCCACCACTGCAAGGAGAAGTTTTACTGCCAGGGTTTTACTACAGATGGGCTAAGAACCATTTGCTGCTCACACACATGAAAAATCCATTCCTGGCTCACCCTGTAATAAAAACAACTGGCCTGCACTAAGCCCTGTGGAGTCCTTCGAGAGTTCCTCCTGCACTCAGTACCTGGAGTAGCTGGAGCTTTGCTCCAGCATGAGCTGTATTTCCTGTCCTTGGTGCCACTCCTGAGAGGAGGCTCTACAGAGCAGGTGGAGCAACAGCAGCTCCCAGCCCCTGGCACTGAGCTGCACGAGCAGAAGCTGCCCATGGCCCTGCTGGCACAAGATCCTCCCCAGGAGCCCTGGGCTCCAGCACGGACCTTCCCAGCCCACGGCCAAGGCCACAGAGACCCAGGCCTGTCCTCACACGGAGCCATGGATACACACACCCTCTCCCACCTCAGGTTCCTCGTGGAGAGTGTGGAGCAGAGCTGGGGACTGCACTGGCACTGGGTGTCCACAATGCTGATGCTGTGGGGTTTTAGTGGTGGAAGGACAGCCCCAGTCAGGCCCGGGGTCTCCCAGCTCAGCTCCAAAGCAGATCCAGCTCCATTGGCTGCTGGGCTGTTGCTGGTGAGTTCAGCCCTGTAACAGGGGCCACCCAGACATCAGCCACCAGCAGGGGAACAGCCTCACACACAGAATTCATCTGCTCTGCCCACGTAGTGTTTAGTCAGGAGAAAAGGTTGGGGTCATGTCTAGGTCAGTGAAATGGTTCATGTCAGCCAGCTGAGGATGTGTTTCTCTCTGAAGCTGGGCAGTCTCACCGAGACAGGAAACTGAAGTGTGACTTAATTAAAAACCTGTCTGTGGGAAAGACCTAATCCCTTTACAGCAGCTGCCTGCTACACTGCGAGGAAGTCCCAGGTAAGAAGGGAAAAAATTGAAGGGTTAGGATTCCTCCCTGTAAGCAATTTGTTTTCCATTAATACTGCAGAACACAAGGCACGCTCACCTCATACACCGGCTCTTCATGCTTTAGGCACTATAAGCACAAGGGAAATGTCCACTCACTGTCCCTCCCAAGGCTACTCCAGTTCTCACTGTCAGGTGGATTTCCAAGGGGTGACTCTGCAAGATGCCGATGCCAGCGGCACTGACAGGACACAGCAGAGCTGTGGGCTGCCACCAAGGGCCTCCAGCTGTCCTATCCCTCTTGAAAACATTACAGAAACAAAAAGCAAACAACCAATAGTGTTAACAAACAGGGTAAAAGAGTCTTTGCCCTGTACTAGAGATACACTGCAAACAAACTTCTAATAATGGCACAGGTCCTTTTTTGGTTTAGAGAAGCTTGTGTTACTGTAGTTAATGCATGAACAAGATCATCGACTTGTTACTCAGCACAAAACAAGTCATCTAGAAGCTTCCATGTCCCAGGGTGTCAGCAACTGTTACTACAAAGCTTGGGTTCCTGTTTGCAGCAAACAGTCACCAAGTGAACAGTGAGGGATCCCTTTTGGAGAGTCTGAAGTGACCCCGAGGTGTGCAAGGCAGGTAAAAGTGAGGAGCTGCCGCGATGCTTTACTGAAGCTTCTTGTTACGAGACTGTCGAGATCTACTGCAGCAAACCAGACACCTCAGGGCTTTAGTCACAGGTGTTGCAGGGCTTCTTGTCCTTGTTCCATGTAGGAGTCGTCTCTGTTTGAATGTGACCATTCTCCAAAAGTTCCCTGGAAGTGGACATTTTTCTGTGATGCCTGCATACGTTTCTTATCACGAGAGAAGAAACTAAACCTTCCGGGAAGGGAGCAGGGAGGGAGAAGAAAGAAGAGTGTTTACCATCCTGAAAGCACTTCAAACACCCACCCCAATACACAGCACAACAAAACACCGAGCAGAAAACTCTGTTTGCATCTGCAGAAAATCAAGGCAGGGCAGCCTGATGGGAGTGCATGTCAGAATGTTGTTAGGGATGGAGTCATTGCAATCTCAAGCAGTTTGGCTGCAGAAGCTTCAGATCAGCTCTAAATGCTGTTGACTCTACAAGGTGCAGGTATCATTTACATGTAGGTTCCCCTTTCCCCAGCCCCCAGGTAACGAAGCCACACGATCCAGGTTAGTTCCTTGGCATAAGTAAAGTGGTATCTTTGACATTAAATCTGTGTATTTTACCACAAAGCAGAAATAATTTTTTTTTTTTTTAAGGTTGTNAGTAAAGTGGTATCTTTGACATTAAATCTGTGTATTTTACCACAAAGCAGAAATAGATTTTTTTTTTTTTTTTAAGGTTGTCAGCAGGGAAGTTCACAAGATAAGAAAATAAGTCTCCACATTTTTTTCCCAGTGTAGAGGTTTTGATACATAGACTTGATTCCTGCAAAAATGAATGAATAAATGCACCTTTTGCACAAGAGTTTGCAGGATGAAGGCTCTAAAGAGATGCACACGAGTGTGCACGTCATTTCCTGTCACACAGCTTGGGTGCTCTAAGATAATGACGTACATGAACCAACAGCCATTTAATACAGCTCAAAAATACAGCTGGAAAAATCCTTAGTATTGTTTTATTCGTATGGGATGAAGTTATTGGATTAGACAAATTCAGTGTTTGTTGTGGGTTCAGTACAAGAGGGGTTAGTGCAGTGTTCAGGCCAGCTGAGAAATGCAAAAGTTGTGGCTCCAGCTACCAAAGGGCTGAGTTTGCCGTGGATCCCTTTGGTCTCAGTGCTGGGTGGGCTTCAAGAGGTGAAGATTGTTTTGCCTGCACTGTACCAAGTGTCACACAGTTGTGACCCAGGACAGGAACTGCCAAATGCTTCCACAGTGAGGGACTGTGCCAACAGAACCTCAGCTTTGTCGGGTGGTGGAATATTGGTCAGGGCATAAACCTGACCCTGAGCCCACCCTCACCTTCCTCAGCGTTCTCCCTCCTCCCACTCGCTCTCCTTCCTCCCCCTCAGCCCCTCAATCCCAGCCCTCCCAGCTGCCTTGTGCAGAGCAGGGAGTTCAGCCTTCTGTGTCTCTCCATACACAGGAGGCTGGATGATAATCACTGAGAATATTAAGAATAATTACTTGTTGATTAGAAAGGGAAATAAAACCACTACACAAGTTAAATGCTCATAAATAACAGTGACAGCAGGACCCGAACTTTTGCATTTCCTGGCTTCCAATTTGCAGCCTTAATAGTGAAATAAGTCTTTTGCACTTAATTATCCTTTTCTACCACCTTCATCACAGGAGCTCATGAGTTCACACACATAAGCTGTGTATTTTCAGGGCCAGAGCCAGCTCCAGCTGATAAAAGAAGTGTTTAGTGACCAAGCCTTTCTACAGAGCACATTTGGTCCTGCCTGCTCAGGGTTACTGTCTGGAAGCCCACACAAAAGGACTGCTGTGTTTATACAGTCAGTTTCAAATGTCAAAGCTCAGTCATTTTTCACTTTATTGAGAAATTAAGCAGGAGAAAAATAAGTTCATAAATCTCTAAAGGGTTCAGCTTTTAAGATTCCTTCTGAAACAATGGAAATTGTTATTATGGCTAGAAAATTCTCATGGAGGATGTTTGGAAAAAGCCTGTCTGTGTGGAGAGGAAACTGTGTCATTGCTGTAAATATAAAGATCATTAAAGCAGCAGTTCTAATGCACAGAGACTTTGCATTAACAATTATCAGTATGTCTTCCACGGAGAGCCAAGAATTGGATGACAGAATTGATTATGAAGAGTTTACACTCTATTCCAAAATACATAATTAGAGACAAAATATACAGGGCATAGATAGAAAGACATGAAAGCAACAGCCTGTAATTAACAGTGGAAATTAATGTGGAAATCAGCTGCTCCATTCTGTAACTCTAACTAATGATTGTAACAAATTGTTAGAAATGAGTTTCTCAAAAAGACTGGTGAGAACTGTGAATAGCCTTGCTTAGGAAGCAGAATTAACAGATGCTGGTTAAAACTGCATATTGCACCGATTTTCCAAGGAATAGTGATTGGTTTAGCATGGCAACATTAGGGTCAAATTTGATAAAATGTCAGTTTGAGGATGAGCATGGAGGACTGGGATGAGTACTGACACTGGCTGGTCATTCTGATTGGCACTTTGATCCTCTGGGATCCCACTGGCAGCCAGGAGAATGCAACCAGCAGTGCTTGTTAACACGGGGTCATGCAAGAGGAAACCACAGTACCAAACATTTAAAAAAAATTCCTACAAGGGACACAAGTCTTCTTATTGGCTGCAATGTGGGATCGTCTGGAATCAATCCAGCTGCTACCATGGGCATTATGGCTGTAAAGATCCTGGTCAGGAAAGCACAGACACAGAAAAGATAAGACTGGAGCAAGGGAAAGAAAAAGCATTCCATTAAAAAGAGGCAAACGTGATACATGGGGTTACTCTGAATTACAACACAGGACACGTGACAGGGAGAGGGGGATCTGTGTCACCCAAGACAGCTCTCCTCAGTGAAAAACTCTTGTTTAGAAAAAACAGTTCTCGTAGCAGTTTCAATTGCTTTTGGATTTCTAGAAGATACCACTTTCCTGTTGTGAGGCAGCCTGCAACCTGGCTTGGATTTCATCAAGGTATGACCAGCTCTAGCAATGCAGAGCAGAGTGCACGGTTTGGATCCCAAAAACACAAACAGGCACGGACACAATGAAATGAAGGATGAAGGTGTTTGTTAAGAAATACAGAACAGGACTCTGCTGTGACTACTGGATATTGGCACAGGGTTAGAGAGGACCAGCATTACCACATTACAGTTAAAGATTTCACAAGGGTTACAGTTGGTATTTTCAAGTTAAAAACCAGCATTGCAGGTGAACTCTTGAAATAACCTCCTAAGAAACCCCGTGGTTAAAGGGCCTGTGTGTCTGTTCCAAAAGAACCTGTGTTACTTCTCATGCAGAAGGATGCCAGCTGCAGGCAGCTGAATGCTTTTGGGAGACCTTGCAGCTGCTCTGGCAGGAGCACTTTGGAGCTGGCTCGCAGCAAGACGGGTTCTTTGTGAGGGATCAGCACTTCCAGGGAGCATTAGACAATCCATGCAGCACAGGCTGAGAGAGCAGAGGGCTCTGTGCCCAGCCAGCCCCACACACACCTGCCAGCACACCTCCAGCCATACCTGGAACACCCTCTGTTTGTCTAAGGATTCTCCTCAGAGGTTCTCCCTTGTGCCAAATATTTTTTTGAACTGTGGACTAATGTCAATTAAAGATTCAGTTGAAATCACGAGAGACATTTCACTTGTGACCAAACGCAGCTCTCCCCAACTCACTAACTGCTGTTCTGAGATTGAAATGGAAAACAAGTGGGCAAACTCTGTTGGATCATTAGCAGCAGCCAGGATTTCTATTTTTATGCAACGTGGCACGTCCTGAGCTGCAGAAATGACAGACACACCAGCTTTTGTAGACTGCAAGAATAGGAAGAAAACTCCTGGCTGTTTGAGGCATGACATCAGTGACAAACAAGCACGTAGTCTTAAGGAGAAAACAAAAGGGTTTTTTCTGCTCCAAACAGAGGCAGCATTTTTAATCCTTGGACTTTTCCTCCTCAGTAAAGCCTCCTGGTTACATTATTTCATTAAAACGCTGTCATGTGATGTGGGAGAGACAAATGTACGAGTCAGTCAGTCTGAGATCAGAACTCAGAGTTTGCCCCAAATGTGCCAACCCAGAAAAAATGCTGATTTCTGTAGCTTCTGTTTTCCTTTCTTTATGGACTTGCAGCACTGAATCACCTGAGCACGTCTTGGATGGCACAGGCTACACATCCATCTGCTCATTCCCTCATTCTTTGTGCTGAAGGGGAAAAGGGCACATTGCACAGGCAAGCACAAAACTTCCCTTGAGAGGGCTCCTAATTTTGTACTCCAGCTTTTTGTTTAATCAGGAGAAAAACTCTGAAAGAGAGGGAAAAGCAACCCCACTTTCTTCTGTAAAGGCACTCTGCATGCAGAGAGCAGCACTGCAAGTTTTCATCACATCACTGGGGACAGAGAGTTGGTGTGCCAGAGCTCCCCAGGCAGCCAGAGGGACCCTGGAGAGGGAGAAGGGAGCTCTGGAGACCCCTTGCAGCAGGCAGGGACTGCAGCTGGGGCACGAGGGGGTGGGCACAGGACAGGAGCTACACTTGGCTTCTTTGGTTTGCCCAGCTACAAGTACAGTGTTGGCAACACACAGGGAGGGGAGGAAGGAAGGAAAATAAAACCCTGCCAGAGAAATCCTATCCAGACAGGCTGCAAGAATGAGGCAAACCTGAAAACTGCTACCAGCCTTCAGATTACTCAGGTGGACAGTTTTGTGTTCTCCTATTTAATATGGCAGCTAAGTGGAGAGAGAGCAGAGTGGAACCTGGGCACAGAGCATAACATTTAAAAGAAGTAATTTCAGCTTCAGAGTCAAAATTAATGCCTCACCAACACATGCTCTGCCTTTCAACCTCTATTTACATTTTTATGCTGCCTTTGCTTCATCAAAGGCAGCATTTCAAATCAAACATGGAAGCTGCACAACACAAACTGTGAGCTGAAATCAGCCATTCCCTACAACAGAATTAGCTTTAAAAAGCTCTAAAAGAAATGGGAAAGATAAACTTTACAGTGAAGATCTTGTGCAACACAGTATTATCATCATCATCATCATCACCACAGCTGCAGAATGAAAACTGGAGTCCAAACTCAAAGTGTATTTTCTACTCATGTGAGAGGAAGGTTTCTCTCAGCACAGGCAGAAAGCTGCAGTCTACTGCAAATGATCAGCAGTGCCCTCCTGACTTCATGGTGTGTTGGGTCAGTCCAGATCTTCCCATGGAATTTACTCTCACAGTGCTGCTGCTGTTATTATTAACAAGGATTGGAGGTTGGGACAGGATGGAAGAGCTCTTTGTATGGAAACAACTGCTCCAAAATCACTTATGCAGTGAAAAAAGTTAAACTTCCGGTATCAGAAAAATCCAAAGAGTTGCTGTGAGATTAGAAGACCTAATTTGGAATAAATAAATGTACAGGAGGGAGTTTCAACAGAGAAGAGGACTTGGGCCAACACAGTGATTTTACAATTAAGTGATCCTCTAGTACCAGCACATCTCTGGCAGTAAGCTTTGCTTCCACCAGCAGCATTAATATTTCAGAAAAAGGTGGGGTTCTTTTAGCCAAGCAAGTGCCCATCCTCTCAGCAAACAGAAGGTTTTTGTGCTGCCCACAAAGTGCAAGTCAGGGTCTAAAGGCTTCAGTCAGCAGGGAAATGGGCACAGTGAGGTCATGGGAAAATGATACTCCAAGACTGAAGATCTAGGGAAAAGTTTTGGCCCAAACCATCGGTTGTTTCACATCTGCCAAGTGCTCATTCAGTGTCTCTATCATATACAGTAGGAATGTGGTTATCTGAATTTTTAAAGTCTTTAAAATTGTCCTATGCATAAGAAACATTTGGTATTTACAGACTTTATCCATTGTGCTTAGTCAATATGCTACTTACAGTCGTTTGATTCCAGACTCAGGCTGAGTGGAGGGTTTTGGCTGAATTATGGGTGTAGGCTGTGGGGATCTAGTTTCTTCTTCCATTTCCTCACTTGAAAGAAAGAAAAGATAATGAATGTTCTCCTCCCAAGCCATGGAAGTGCTTTGAGATCTACAGTTCAATCTGAGGTTGCATTGTTGATGAAGGAATGCACAAAGATCTGTTCTAAACCCATTAAAATCAATTGAAGATTTTTTTATCAGCCAAGGATCAGCACCTAGAACTGGGTCTCTATTCAATATTTTCTTCCCATTGTGACGAGGAGAGGGAGAAGAGGAATGGATTGAATAAAAGGTCTAGAATTTTCATTTCACACCCACTCCTATCCTCACTTTTGAAGTTCAAATGTATTAAATATTTGTAATCTTCCCAGGATTCAGGGCAGACCTGGGAGTTAGGGAAGGACAAGTTTGAGGTACCAGGTTCAAACTGAGGCTGTGTCTTTGCAGTCTGCACCAGCCTTTGCAGAAACACGAACCTGGACACAACTTCAGAGCACATGAATTGTTTCTCCACCTGCCCTGTGGCTCCCCTGAGTGGATCATCTGACAGAGAGGAGATGTAACCCACCTTTTGTAATATAAAAGCTCCTCTTGAAGCAAAAACACTCTAGATTTCAGTTCATTCCTCTCGTGAAGGACATCCCGGAGCTCCTGCAGGGTGAATCTTGGGCGATTGGGATCTTTTAAGTCCATTGCCATCTTTTCAGACTCAGAGAGACAATCATCATTGTTTGGTTCTGCCTAGGGGGTGAAATGTGGGCTTTAAATTCACTGTCCAATTCTAATGTCCAGTCTTTGATAAGCCAGTTTTAGGAATTCATACTTTGAACAAAAGGTGTCAATCAAACATCAGTTTTTGATATAAACACTGAAAAGGTCACACAGTTCCTTCCAGCTCCTCCCACAAAGAGGTGTCTTCTTTTAATGTAAACATACAAAGGGGAGATTTCAGTTTCTATTCCCCCTTATGCTTTCATTGAAAGCCAGGAGGGCTGTTGGCACCAGATCAGGCAGAAAACTGCAGATGAGGTGTTTGTACACTGTGCCCTTGTTTATACACCTTGCCCTTGCCTCTTCTTTTCCTCTAAGAGTTCACTGGAAGCTTGGAGGGATTTTATCTCCCACCACCCAGTTTCTGTGGCTCCCAACAAACCACAATTTGCTCTCTAGGTACGAGTCTTGATTGCCAGGCCTGTGGGGCAGCTTCCTGCCACCTCCAGCACTTGCTCAGAGCTCTGTGGCACAAACTGCTTGTGAAAACATGGTCTGTGTAAGCACAGCACACAGGAGACCATTGCTCAGCTCCCGTGCTGTTCCCCTCAGTGGCTGCACAGAAATGAAAAATCACAAGGTTCTGGGAAGGGTTCTTGGAACTGAGATTCTGAAAAGCAGCTCCAAGCCTTAAGAGGTCTGCAGGATTTATAACAATACAAATAAACACAGGACACCCTGTTCCAGGAAAATACATCTGAAATGTAGCAAAGTCCATTTGAAATGTGATGCTTTTTGCAAGGACTGATAGAGGCCAGCACATGAAATCAGAGCTGCCAGAAGCCAGGTCAGCCACTCACCCTCCTGACAGAGTCTCAGAGCTCCTGTGTGGCAGTGAGAGCTTGCTGGGATACAAGCTGGAAATTCAAGGAGTTGAGTAGTGAAATTCCTACACAGGCCATTTTTTGTAATCCTGACCCTACCCTCTTCTAAGCTCCCATGTTTGTGAAATGGTTTTTCAACACACTGATCTGTGGTTTCAGGCTGAACTTGGCTAAGGCTGGTGCAAGGTGAATTTCAGATGGATTTCAGTGCCTGTCCTGCAGGGATGAGGCAGCAGAGTGGTGGCCACTGTTTGATCACTCTTGTCATCCCAACACACTCCTTTGCATGGATTATATGGAATTAAGATTGATGCAACCTAACAAGAGGTTCAAAGGAAATTACCCAAACACTTTTCCTCCTTTTCACCCCTTAGGTACAGCTTCTCTTCTTTTGGTTGTACATTTGTGCCACATCCCTGCCCAAAGAAGCTATTTTGCTAGATTTGGCTCAAATCAGCAAAGAGTGAGCAGCCTGTACAAATGGCCTTGACTGAGGCCAACAAGCAATGACCATTCTGGAGCAGGCTGCAATTGCAGCTTTCTGCTTGCCACTGCAATTCCTGTGCAGGCAGTGTCCTGGCAGAGGCAGCAGGGACAGCTCTCATTAGGAGAGGCACCATTGCCATGGAACTGATGAGTTAAAGAGGTGAAGAATGCATCCTTTCTCTGCACACACTGAGGACACTTTCACTCCTGCTGGCTCCAGGCCTGGGCTGCCCAGCCCTGTTTACAAAGCTGGGTGTCCTGGCTGAATTAACAGCAATGAAATAATCTTCATTATTCACACAGTGCTTGCCCAGCTCAGCAGTGACATGTTAACACAACACTGGCTGTCACATTCCCAGGGCACTGAGGTACCCCATCTGCACTTGTCTCTGCTTTTTGGGGTTTATTCCTGCCTGTTGCCAGTGAAATGGATGTTTCACTGGATGTTTCACGTTCTGCTGCAGCCTGTCAGGCATTTACACCATGGAGCTCCTACCAATGCACCAAACTGAACAGCCCTGTGTGATAGAGCTCCTCTAAGTTCTTAAATATCATGACACCCCATATTGCATTTCCTACTCTGCTAAGAGCATCATTAGGAGAGGGAAATGCAGTACATTTGCTTCAGGAATGAAAAAGTAATGTCACAGGCACAAAGGAAAATACTAGGAACCATAAAGAGGACTAAGGGATCAACAGATCAGTGCATCTTTTTCCCAGGAAGCTGCCCTCAGGTTTGCATTCCTGCTGCTCTGATCTCAGCCCAGCTCCATTTGCAGACTGTCACTTTGCCTGTTCTGCAAGAACCTGCCTCTGCCAGCAGGAACGTTTGCTTTTCATGAACATCTGTGCTCACAACACTTCACTGCACAAATTCTAATAGGAAGCAAAAGCAGAAATAAGGCCAAAATTGGTTCCTCTAAAAAGTACCTTGAAATATTTATATGTTGATTTGGTAGCACTTAGCCAGCTTAGTCCTGACTGATCCAAAGTGCCATAAGCACTGCAGGGACCAGGTGTGCAGAGCTCTGCCCTGACTCCAGGACCACTTCTGGCACAGTTTCTGTTCCACTGTGGTTCATCTGCCACCATCACCCCCGTGCACCCCTGTGACCCATCTGGCCTCGAATATTTGCAGATCAGGCAAAGCTGAAGCTCCTGTTGGCTGTTTGTCTTTGGAAAACCCAGACTCTCCAAGGAATTGGTTTGTTTTCCTTTGGGGGAAGGAGTAGGTGTGTACAAAGAAAACGAAGCAAACACTACCACAGCCCTGCCAAAAAGCAAAGAGGTGTTTGGTATAAAGTCCAAAGCTTTTGAGAAGGCTGTTTAAAAAGTGACTCCAAGTGCCTCTTACCTTCACTTCCTCCCCGTTTTGGCTGGCCTGGCTGTCCTCACCCTGCAGCTTTTCTCTGAGCTTGCCCAGCTCTGCTCTCAGGTTGCCCATCTCCTGCTCCTTGGTTTGCAGATACGCCTCCAGCTCCACCTTCTGCTCGATCAGCGCCTTCCCCTGGGCCTCCACCACCGTGATCCGGTGCCGCAGGTCGTGGTTGATTTTCATCAACCTGTTCTGCTGCTGCTGGAGCTGCAAAACGTCCAGGCAAGGGCTCAGTGTCCATTCAGCCAAAAGCCACCATGGCCCAGTCCCAAACATCATCTTAAAGTAGTGGGTTCCTGTTGCATTTAATCTGAACAATTCCCCCCCGTCCTTACCCCCAAATTAGTTTTTCTAATATCTAATTACCTACTATAATTTGTCACCCAAATTTAATTGATTTCTAGAGTAAATTCCCCTAGCACAGGGAGTTTTTCAGATAAAAGCAAATCCATCACTTCTGATATTAGTTCAAGGAGGAACTAATAGAAGGAATGGGTGGCTTCTGGGATTCTGATTCAAATCTTAACCCAGGAGAGAAGAAAGACAAGCCAGAGGAATCCTTAGTGTTCAGTTTATAAGTACTTTGCTTTGAGCTCCAAGGCTCTCTCCTAAGGCAGGATGTGACCTGCTGGGTGTGTGTGGCCAGCCCCAACCCAAAAGGCTGCAGCACCTGCCAGAGGCACTTGGGCACAGCAGAGATCACCTAGGCCTGGCCTTACTAGCACCATGGCCTGAGGACGTGAGGCAGTGTGAGGAATGGGCAGCAAAATGTGGGTAAGGGGGTCATTGCACAGAGAGTGCCAAATCTCACATCATGCCCAGAGTCCCAGTGGAGTCTGAGACTCATCTGAGGCTAAGCCTGAGCAGGTCCCTGCTGGCAGGGCTGCCCTGGGCTGAGCAGTGCCCTTCTCAAGCACAGGTGATCCACACTGCATCCCTGCTGTGGGGCTGCACTGAGGCCTGGCCACTCCGGACACTCCACAGCTCTGCTGGACACTTCAGTTGCAGGACCATTAATCCAGCACTGTTTATACTTTCTCCATTAACTTCAAACTCAAGCCCAGGCTGTGGAAGTGTGGGTGAGAGAGAAGAGAAACAGGAGGACCAAGAGCCACTTACAGCCTCTACATCCTCATTTTTAAGTCCGAGTTCCCGGTCCTTTGCCCTGATTTCATCCCTCTGTTTATCAACCACTTCCTTCAGCTTCTTCATGACTTGCCGCTCTCTCTCTGACATCCCTGGTGAAAAAAAAGAACACAGAACACAAACTAAGGACAATCAGGAGCTGCTGAGGCTGAGAACAATAACAATGAGAAATATTTAAGTAGACTGTGGAATTTGCCTGCTGGTAGAATGATAGAGATGCTTTAGAGGTTACTGCAAGGGTAACAGAGAACTGAGATGACAGAACCCACTCCATGAAGCCTCTGCACTGAGAGTCCTTTAAAAAGGAACTGACAGTCCTCAGAAACATTTCTAACAGTGAGTGACACTGCTGCATCTTGCTGCCTTAGTAGTTTTATATCAGTGTTCACACCGTGCCCCAGGGGGCTTGGTTATCTGTGTGACTGTCTCTGCAATCAGCTGGCCAAGGCCTCATGAAAATTGTAAAAAAGATGTTCTGGATCTTCAGTAAGATGTAAACAACATATCACTGGGGATTGCTTCTGGATCCAAACCAGCTGAGGAGCACTGAACTAGATTGATTTTTAGCTGAAATCCAGTTTTGTGTTTGGTGAAAAGGAGACAGGACCTTCAGAGGGTACCCCCATCCTGAATGCAGAACCAAAATTTGGTCTGAATTATGGTCAGATATTTCCTCCTCATGTTTTGCCACCCTTTCCCCATCCTGTTGTGTGGTCACTCATATTTAGAGTAACTGTACTTGAAAGAAAAATACTTCAAAGCATTTCACTGGTGAAAGGAGTTTTGAACATTGCCAAGAATCCAACACTGATCCTGTCTGAAAACAAAGAAGGGTTAGATTAACCTTAAAGGTGACCAATGAATCATTAGGAAATGTCATAAACCACAAAACAGGAAGCATTCTTCTATTTGCCTTTACTGAGGTAACTTGGATCTGACACTGCAGTGATGGGCACTTGAGAGCAGACACAGACCAGAGGTTTAACTTGGTGGGATGATGAATCTGTTGCCCTGGATTTCCCTGAGAATGGCACAGAGCTGTGCAGTTTGATGGTCCTGAATATCACATGAAATCACATTGCACAACATTCCTGAAGGTGAAAACCCTGGGCTGGTCAAAGTCCAGCCCAAGCAGGAGCTCAAATCCAGGGTCTGCTGCTAACTTTATGAATTTTGGCAAAGTACTTTGTTATGTGGGTCTTCAGCTTCTTCCATGTATGAACTGCAAGTGGTGCTAATTCACTCCCCACTCTGGGGTGGCTGGAAAGCTGCTTCCTTTATAATACATTAAAGCAGCTCCCACATCAGAAATGTGCTCTGTGTGCATCAAATGTATCCAGCCAGGAAAGGCTCTACTTTCTAACACCAGCTCAGAATTTCTGGTTTTGTTCTTCCCTCATCAGAGAAATCCAGAGTTGTTCCCACAAGAGAATTTAGCTGCATGTCTTTAGGAAGTCCAGCTCACAGGTCAGCTACAGAATGAACTGAGGGATAATGGAGTAGAGCAGGACAAACCCCAGAGAAGGAAAGGGAGGAACTGGTGGATGTGCACTGGGGACTCCTGTGCAGGGAGTGGACCAGAGCAAACAGCAAACAGGTCCTCAGTGCTGAAGGAGCAGAGCTGTGGTACTGCAGAGAACTGGGAATGCTCTGCTGGAGAAAGGACTGGTGGCCATGGCTGGCCAGGATTTGGTTCACAGGACGTGTTCCTGTCAAAGCCCAGAGTGACACAGTGTTCACATTCTAGTGTTACATTCTCATCCCTTTTAATTCTGTGGTACATTTGCCTGCTCTATTTCTGGACCCTGGTTTTTATCAGCTCTATGCTGCTCTGGGCTCTAGTTCTTCACAGGATAATTTTAATTCTTTGCTGTGGTACCAGCTCATACCCACCAAGGAGAACAAGTGTCATAAACACAAACTGCTGCTTAACTATTCTAAAAGATCCACATTCCTCTATCACAACACAGGTCTGGTACTTCTCTGCACCCACAAACCTCACTGCAGGTTCCTGGATCCACTCACTGCAGCCAATGCCAGGGCTGGGGCCTGAAACATCAACTGTATTTAAAACCAAAAGAATCCAAAACTTTGCCTCGAAGTAGAGGGACTGCAGTGAAACTTTAGGAGGAGGTAGCACTAGTGAGTGCAGCTGTATCCATTAGTACTTGTGAGATGCTTTGAGATCTCCAGATAGCAGGTGCTATTTAAAGCAAAAGTACCATTCAGTGCTGACTACTTTTCCTCCCACTGTGCTCATTTTTCTTGCTAACATTTGGTGAACCTAAAAGGCTTCAATTGTGTGCTCAGATCACTACAGTTTTTATTTCAGGAAGCGAGGGGAAAGGAAAGGTGGAGAGTTTTGTGAAACAGTCACAACTCCTCCATTTCCTCAGGCACTGGGAAAGAGGAGAGGGAAATCACTAAGTGCCCTAAATGTAAAATAATTATCTCTAAATGGTTCAAACTCTAATAACTGCAAGATCTTAAATGGCACACCCAGCCAGCTTCCCCAGGCACATCCTATGAGCAGCTTCCTGTGGGTTGCTGTGATCCTGGCTTTGTTCTAGCAGGAGAAAGGAAAGCAGCTGGAGGGGAGGACACCAAAAAAAGAAAAATAATAAACTGGGGAAAAAAAAAGGAACATTCATTACGTTTAGTGATCTGTTCAGTGCTGTGTCCATACAATATCTATCACTACAGGCCAAGTGCCAGGCAGAACCTGTGGCACTGCACCATTACCTAAGCACTCAGAACAAGTTCAATGCCCCTTCTGAAGGGAACTGCAGGTGCTGCAGCACAGGAGGGTCACAAAAGTGCTGCCATCCTGTCCCTTACCACGGCCAGGCTGAGACAGCAGCTCCCCTGCAGTGGCACAGCAGCCTGCCCGTCCTGTCTGACACACTCAGGCCGAGTTTGCATGGGGCATTTTCCTAGGATGTTCCAATCAGTCAGCACCGTCTGGGCTTGGGAGGAGTCACTTTAAAGGTGTTACAGGCTCATGTGGAACCCTTCCCTCGTGCTTTGTGTCCTTTCACACGAACCCTGCTCTGCCCAGACTGCACAGAACACTCACAGGACAGGACTGCCTCAGCCTCTCCCACCGACGCTTCGTCACGCTCAAGGGAGGCTCTGAGAATTAATTGGCAGGATTGACTCCCAAGGTCTTGCACACCCAAATCAGTGGCCTCTGTTGCTGTGTAAAACCACCCCTCTCCCTGCCTGGTGAGTAAGCAGTGAGCTGCTGATCCCTGGGGCCTGCTGTGATCACTGTGCTAAACCATGCTCAGATGGGAGCTCTGGAGTCTGCTCAAAGTCAGTCCAGCTAGCACAGTGTTGAAATCCTGCCTCTCTGGACTCTACACCAGACCAAAGCACAGAGGCTGAAAAAGAGCAGCAGAACTGCTTCCTGACTCCATCCAAACAAGTCCTTTGAGACAAATCTATCCCTGCTCATTAATGACAATATGCCCTAAAAGAAAAACAGTCGTGTTTGATATAATAGATCCCAATAATTAAATGGGGTTGATATAAATTAAAGATTTCACTGATTTTAAACTGAATATTTTGGCCAAAGAACATCAGTGATCTCAGAATCTAAGCTCTGGAATAGGCTTATGGGTTTTGTTTGTGTTGTCATACATGGGTAGACACAGTAAAAATAACAAGAAAAGCACGTCTGGCATCTGCTTGGCTGGCTGTGAAGAGTATGGCTATATTTAAATGCAAGCACATGAGCTGCAGTGAGCTAGATAGCCACTGGAAGGGAAAAAAAAAGAGGGAAAAAAAAAGGGGAAGCTGGCTCTTTATAACACAATGTCATTGTTCAGGGCCCGTGACGCATCACTGCCATTCTGAATTTTGCATGGAATTTGCCAGCCTGATGCTGAGCCACTTCTTTTCCACTAATTGACTCCTAAATTGAAAGCATTTCATTTGTTTTAAAAAGCATCTTGAGAGGTTTAACAATTTTTACTTTTGGAAGGTTTCATTATACACTTCCCTGGTGCAAGTGAGCAGCACTGAGCCTCGGGGAGAGAGCGAGTGCAACTTCCAGAGGGTTGGACAGAGTCTCATCTGCCTCCAGCAAACCTGCATTTAATCCCAGCCTCCAGAGCCTGGAAAAGGATATCCCCTCATTCCTAATGCTCACTGGAGAGCTGTGATGGCTCAGCTGTGTGCTCTGCTTTCAGACTGCTCACTCACCCTGCACGCTCTGCTCAGGACTTGGGAAATGGACTTGGGATCTCAGAACCCCAAATTCTGTGCTGGGAATGGTGGAGCAAAGGGACATCTATTCCTCTGCTCCTGGGAGAGAGCTGTTGGCTCAGAGCTGAGGCTGGCAATTGTTCCAGTTGCTGCAGTGAGATCTATCTGTACCTGCAGGTATGTCTTGAACTTCATTCTGCCTCAAGAATGCCCACAAATGGGTTGTTTCAACTCTAGGATTCACCCCCTCCCTGGATTATAAATCTCCTGTCTTATTCTAAATTGGCTCTAAGTCTCCAAAAAAAGGCAGGTAAATCAAGTAAAACCAGTATCTCCTCTTCTAGGAGAATATCATGATATTCTACTAGAATATCTCCACAGGGGGACTGATACATTTTGACAAAGAAATCTTGATGTGCTGCTTTACAAACAGTTATCCTGAACTGATCAACAGCTGCCCTTGGCTTTGTGCATAATGTGTGAAATAAACACTTGAACAGATCATCCTGTTTGTATTAAAAAAAAATGAGGAGGATTTAAGAACATTTTTTGCAAAATGAGAACCCAAACAAGTGGTAGACCAAAAAGTGTATCTATACTTTACTTCCAGAGATGCTTCTCAGCCAAACAAAAAGTTGGTTTTCTTTCTCTCATCCCTCCACCTCTTATCATGTCTTCAGTGTCATCGTGTATTCAGAGATTTTCTATTTAGGTTAAAAAAATAAATAAACAAACAAGCCTTCAAAACCCAGATCTGAATTAATCTACAGGGAAAAACCACACCAGAATATCCAGTCAAAGTATTTTGATAAAGTATTGCTTTTTGTAACAAAGCAAGGACTGAATTTGAAGTAGCAAACTTGCCTTCATGCTTCTGAAATTCCTCTTCTGTGAAATTAATGTCTTTGTGAGACAAGTTTGTCATCAGTTGTTTATTCTCCTCCTGCAGCTGTGCAATTTGGGTAAGAAGATCCTGTGCTTCCCCTCTCCAGACATCCTCCACCAGTTCTAATTCCTATAGGGTAGATCAGGACAACACATTTATATTTTAAAACACATTAAGAGTCTTGGACTGGACAATTTACAGATCAAACTAGTAATGATCCTACTGATTCTTATGGAAAACAATTAAATGAGACTACTTTGAGTTTCTTAGAGGTCATCTGCTTTTCTAATGCCAGCAGCAGGAAACCAGCCACCACAGTCCCCTTTGCTGAATGCTGAATGCAAATACCTGAGGGGATCATTGCTGGTGCAAAGCAAGTTACCCAAAGGATGCTCCCTGTGCCCTGCTGTGCTGTGAGGACCAGATTAGAGGAGGCTGCTGTGTCAGACAAAGAAGCAAACACAAGCACCAATTCCCTCCTGCACCCCAGGAAGAAGCTGCAAGGCTGTTAGAAATGCCCCCAAACCACCCCACAGCCAGGAACTCAGGGGTGGGTTCTGACAGAACAGCCTGGACTGAACTCCTGTTATGAAACACAAGTGTAAATTGATGAGTGTGTGATCCAGAGCAGCCTGGTGCACACGGTGAACACAAGCCCAAACTGTGCTGCTTCCCTTGAAAATCGTTCCCCTGGCATGTCCTGAGTGGTGTCTGTGTCAGTGGCAGCCAGGCCAGTCAAAACAGCTCCCGTTTGTCGGGACAGTGTCAAGAGCAGCTGTCACCGATCCTCATGAAGGTCAAATCAGGACGAAAAGTAAAAAGTTCCCAAGGAAAGCAGTTGTATTTAGGGCTCTGCTTGTTCCAAAAGCTTCCCTGTGTATCTCACTTCTGCAGAGGGGGGCATTCCCTGCTCCATTTTCACTTCTGTTCTTCAAACAAAAAGCTGCATGCAAATCCCTGGAGCCAGGCTGAGTCACTGCTGACTCTCACATCCATCCACATGCCCCTTTCCTACCTAACAACAAAACACATTCAGACAACAACCCAGCCAAGCACAGCTCAAGGCTAAAATAAGCTCTGCTGAGAGATTAAAGGGTAGCTCTCTGCTTTGAATGTATGCTCTGATAATGGGAAATCATGTTCCTGGTGACTTTGGGGTCCAAATGCCATTTTATTCCAGCATTTATTACTGCATTGCTGCTAAAAGTGTTGCAGAAAACATTATGTGGCAAATAATACTAGCAAAGGTGTGGTAAGCTATGCAGACTTCAGTATTAAAAAGCAAAGAAAATGTCATTAAAAACCTATTTTACTTGAAACTATCTATTTATCTTGAGAGAAAAGTAAACCTGTAATGAAGTTGATATTTCTAAAAACCTGGACTATTTACAGTGATGCTGCCTGTTACAACTCTGTAGCTAAAATAAGGCAGTGACCTATTTTAGCAATAAACCAGCACCTTCACCACTTACAAGCATATTGATAAAACCAAAATAGAACACACACAAACCCCCAAACAATCTGAACTTACATCATTTATATGTGGCTGCACTGTAAACACACAACCATCCTAAGGTTTGCCTCGGCAAACTTGGTCATTTATTTCTATTGAAGAGCCCAATGAATTGGGGCAGAAATTAACTTCTGAATCCTCATTAATGGAAGTACCAGTCAGGGGAGGCACATCCACGGGCCAGGCAGTGCCAGCCAGCTCAGGAAGCCCCAGGCTGTGGGTGCCCAGCCAGGTTTACACGCAAGACTGATTCACATGAAAAGTTTAAGTGCTGAAATCTCATAAACTGAGGCTTGCAAGGACCATTAAAAGCTTTTCTGCATGTTTTTTGGAGGCTTTGAGGTCAAAAACTATTTCTCAGTATCTGATTTTTTCTGCTTATCAGCACCTATCCTGTGAAAGTATTCAAACCCTCAGATTGAAACAGAGAAGATGTGAGACCACAAATCTATAGGGACCTGGTGCACTGGGAACCAGCTTGATTAAAAAAAAAAATAATTATGTATCATGCAGTTTATATTCCTGTTAAAATCTGTTTAGACTGAAGTAGATTATTTAAACACTCCCTGAGCCACTTCATGACCCTCAGAGACACTGACAGAGCAGAGGTGGCTGACTGGCAGGAGATCAGCTGACACGTTTAGGAAACTTTTTAACACTTACAAGAACTTCAGAAACATCTACACAGAACAACTTGTACTGGGTCAGTTCGGTATCCACTTCACCCACAGCCTTTGGTAAATATCCAATGTATTTGTGTCTATTCTCTAGACCTTCTTTTTTCATACTCTTGAGACTTATCAAGGCTTTGTACTTTAAAGCTCTTTTACCTTCCTTTTCAGAGACATTGCCCTGAGACTTCCTCTGCAAAATGTTCCTGGGTTTATCCTGGATTTTCCATATGCTAGATGAAAGTCCTTTAGCTGACTCTTTTTAAAGTATAAAACTGGGATTTATCCAATTAAGCCAAATCTTGAAGTTTGGGGTCTCTCTTCCAGAATCCCCTGTTTATCCTGATTCTGTGTGTGGAATCAGGAATGGCATGAGGCAGCAGTGATGGTTTAGCATAGTCTTTACCAGAAGAACCATTTCTTCCCTCAGTTACCTGGATGGTTTAAAGAGTGGATCTGCCACTTTTACTGCAGTAACTGGAGCGTGCTGTAAGAGGCTAACAGGGTATGGGAAATGCTCTCTACCCTGGGCTTTAATGGGAGTGGGATCAGGGAACGCTGTGACCCCCCCAGAACAAGCCAAGGGACATCTCGCCATCAGAGGATGGAGCAGCAATCTGGCCGAGTGCTCTTCCCGACTCTTCAGCTCTAACTCTGCTCTGGAATCACTCGGTTCTCCAGCTCTCTCCTAAGGCTTGCCTAACCCGAAGTCTGTGCCAGGAAAACTAGACTGCTAAATCATTCCCAGCTCCGGAGAGGAAAGTGTATTCTTGCCAGTGACCTTTCCTGGCCTAGCAGGAAGCAGCACTATCCTCTCGCAGGAGAGGGGATGGAGCAGGAGTCCTAACCGGGAGACACAGGGGAAGGAAATGCAGTGACTGGGGAAGGGGTGGAGAAAGGGAAGGAGGGAGGAAACTTCCAGGAGGGAAGGAAACAAAAAACAACAACACGCCCAAAGCCTCAGAGACGCTAAGGCAGCATCCGCGCAGAGCCCGCCCGGGCTGTACCGCACGCGTGCCCCGCCCGCTCCCGCGGCTCCGCGGCATCCCGGCCCGCACCCCGGCGTCGCTCTTTGTTTTCCCGGCGGCGGCGGCGGCGGCGGGGGAACCCGAGCCCGGCGTCCCCCGGAGCGGCTGCGGCAGGCGGGGGCAGCCCTGCCCCGCCGCGTCCCCCCGGTCCCCGCCCGCACCTTCTGGTGCTTCCTCTCCTTCTCGATGCGGTCCATCCTCTCCAGGCGCAGGCGGTCGAGCTCCAGGCGCAGCTCCTCCATCTCGGGGTTGATGTGGTTGCGGCTCACCAGCACCTCCAGGATCTCCAGCACCCGCACCACCTTGGGCATGAGGCGGGCGATGGCCTCGCAGCCGTGCTGATCGATCACCCG
>VYXF01000788.1:1263712-1275632 GCA_013397295.1 Polioptila caerulea | reverse complement strand
TTTTTTTTTTTTTTTTTCTTTGATACCTCGAGGAAGTGCAGGTTAACACAAAGGGGGTTTTTATAAATTATTTGTTTAGTAATGGCCATAAACTAAACCACAAGATGTTCAGTATCAGCAGGAGGAAGAACTTTCCATTAAGGGTGGCAGAACTGGAACTGCCCAGGGAGGTCTTGGATTCTCCCTCTGTGGGGCCATTCCAAACCCACCTGGATCTGTCCCTGTGTCACCTGCCCCAGGTGACCCTGCCTGGGCTGGGGGCTCGGCCTGGATCCCCCCAGAATTTCCTCACAATCCTAAGGATTCTGTGATCCCCTGTTTTAGGATTTCAGGAATTTCTCCAGAGTCCATCCTGCTTTGGGGGCAGGTAGAATAAACATCAGGTAACTGAACCTTCATCTGAGGTTCTGGCTACTCGGGTGGCACAGCGCTGCTGTAAGACCCGCAGAAGTACTTACTGCGATAGGCAGCTCGCCGTAAAAACAGGAAAATGTTGCTAAATCCAAATTTTATTTTTTCGCCGCGGACGCGGAGCCCGGCGGAGGGTGGCGGAACTGATGTGCGGCGGAACGGGCGGTGCGGGGTGTGCGTTTCCGCAGAGCGCCGGAGCGGCGGGGGAGCGGCGGGGCGGTGACACCGGCGGGTCAAGATGGCGGCGGTCACTGAGGGGAGCTGGCGCTCGCTGCCGGTGCCGCTGAGCCCGGGCGTGCTGCGGGCGCTGCGGGAGCTCCGCTTCCACCAAATGACCCCGGTGCAGGTGCGGGGCCCCGCGGCGCTCCCGGGGAAGGGGAGGCCGGGCTGAGGAAGGAGCGGGCGGTGTCAGGAGCGCCTGGGCCGGTGGCGGCCGCAGCCGTCGCCGGGTCCCGTAGCAGCGAGAGAAGCCGCGGCCGTGACTTTCCCACCGGCTCTGCCTGGGTGACGTTCACAGCGAGCTCTGTGTCCCGGAGCAGTTTCACCTCTGTGAGATTTACCACCGCCTCGCCTGCTCATGTGATGCTTCTCTTTTTGCAGTCTGCGACCATCCCGCTCTTCATGAGTAACAAAGATGTGGCTGCAGAAGCGGTGAGTGCTTTCCCCTCGCCCAGCTCGTTGTTTTCCAGGCTTGTCTCTGGAGCTGAGGGAGTTTTTCCACTGTTTTCTCGCTGTTTCCACTCTCACAGGTCACGGGCAGTGGGAAAACCTTGGCGTTTGTGATTCCCATACTGGAAATTCTTCTCAGAAGGGAAGAAAAATTAAAGAAAAAGCAGGTGAGGTTAAAATATTCAGTAGTGAGTATATTTTTGTGATGTGCCAATAAGACTTGGAAACTTCACGAGAAGAATTGATAAGGAAAACTGCTTACACACAAGTGGCTGTGTGCTCAGCTCTTTGGTGTAACAGTAACAATAAACTGTTTAAAATTTGAAATAAATTTGGGGTGCTCTTACTGCACTTGGATACAGCTTCTTCTTTGACATGATCAGAACAGGGTTCTGAGCTGTTAAAAATATGTCCCAAAATATGGAATACACTGAGACACTGCAAGGGAGATTTGAATGGTTTTTAGCACCCACTGACCTTGAATACATTTTGGTGTGCAGGGAGCTTCACTGTCATTTGCTGTTAAATGTCATTATTGGATGCTGCTCTTGGAGCAGAGATATTTTACACATTGATACAAACTCTTTCATAGACACTTTTGGATGTTTTTTTATACCTTATTGTATTTCTGTGGAAATGTTTTGTCTGAAACCAGGCTCAAAATCGTGGCTCATGCTCACTTTGCTTGAAAGGGAGGATTCTGCCCAAATCTTTGGGTTTTTTTCTCCCCACAAATTCCTGTTTCTCACGTGCAGGTTGGAGCTATCATTATCACACCAACGAGGGAATTGGCCATTCAGATTGATGAGGTGCTGTCACATTTCACAAAACACTTCCCCATGTTCAGGTGGGTGAACTTCATCATTTCCATGACCACCCTTCCTTCTGTCACGTGTGAAATGACCCAAATCTTTCTGTTCTGCTGTTTTTCAGTCAGATTCTTTTGATTGGTGGAAGGAACCCCATGGAAGATGTAGAAAGGTTTAAGGAGCATGGGTGAGTTGTTTGTTTGTCAGTGTCTCAGAGCTGGGGTTTTCTCCTTGTCAGGGTTTTCAGCCCAGAGCTGTGATCCTGCTGGTGCTGGAATGGGATGGTGCTGCCAGAATCTTTTGGGGTGAGCTGGGGAATTGTGGGGTCTGTTCCTGGAGTGAGGTGCAATGTGAGGACAGGCTCTTATGTGACATCAGCACCATTTGTCTGCTGTTTGGGTGAAGAACAGAGCTGAAAAGTGCCTTCAGTGAATATTTCACTTCTCCCTGCGCATTAATTTCCTGAAATTGTTCAGTGCTGAGATTGATGATGGAGTTTTGAAGGAGCCCTATTTGCCACTGGCTTTGGCATGGGGGTTCTAAATATCTCCTGTAGCTGATAGTTTCCATCCTTACTGTTTATATTCTAAACTTCTATTGCCACTGGGAATTTGCTTTCACCTGGACATTTCCCCCCCATCCCATGGCACTGAAATGTGGATGCAGTTAAAAGGGACAAAATGAAATTGTTTTGTTGAGGGATGCAGGGCAGGGCTGTGCTGGGACAGCAATATTGGGAGTTCTCCTGGATTCCTCACCCTGTATTTTTGGGGAATTGCTGTGTGTGTGCACCAACAGTGGGAACATCATCGTGACCACCCCGGGCCGCCTGGAGGATCTGTTCAGGAGGAAAGCAGATGGGCTGGACCTTGCAAGCTGTGTCAAGGCTCTGGATGTGCTGGTGTTGGATGAAGCAGACAGACTCCTAGATATGGGCTTTGAAGCAAGGTATGGAAACAATAAATTCTGGTGGTCCTTCTGCAGTTTTAAATGAGTTGATGTGTGATGGATGTGAATGAGCGTGGCCTGCAAGGCAGATTTGTTCTGTTTTGTTCTTTCCTCTTTGCTCTGTAACTACACAAAGCAGTTGCTAAGGGGGAAGAGAATCAGGAAATGTGGAACCTCAATGAATGCATTCCTTTGTTGAGATGTGTATTAGCATATCTTTGTTCATGCTTGGTTAAATGTCATTATTCACACACCAGAATGGCTTAAAACACTTAAACCAATAAGCTTTGATCTCTCTGTGTCTCACAGCTGAGATCATTATTTCAATACAAGTTTGCCATGTGGTAACAAAGCCTATTGTGCTTGTAACCTCCTACTTCCAACGATTAAACCCCTTCCTGAGAGAAGTCTTGTGACATTTCTATTTTCCATGTGCTTACTTGCAGCTTAAATGCCATTCTGGACTTTTTGCCCAAGCAGAGAAGGACAGGTCTGTTCTCAGCCACGCAGACCCAGGAGGTGGAGAACCTGGTGAGGGCAGGGCTGCGGAACCCCGTCCGCATCTCGGTCAAGGAGAAGGGAGTGGCAGCCAGCAACACCCAGAAAACCCCAACACGCCTGCAGAACTATTACATGGTGTGAGCCTGGGCTCTGACAGAGCTTCCTGTCCCCTCTCCTTTTTTTCCTGGTTCTGTCAATAAGATTTTAANGAGAACCTGGTGAGGGCAGGGCTGCGGAACCCCGTCCGCATCTCGGTCAAGGAGAAGGGAGTGGCAGCCAGCAACACCCAGAAAACCCCAACACGCCTGCAGAACTATTACATGGTGTGAGCCTGGGCTCTGACAGAGCTTCCTGTCCCCTCTCCTTTTTTCCTGGTTCTGTCAATAAGATTTGAAGTCTTGGCCCCTTAGGATCACGTTAACAGAGGAGCCAAAGTCCATTTTCTTACGTTTTTCTTTTGGTGTTTTTTAGATCTGCAAGGCAGATGAAAAATTTAACCAGTTGGTGCATTTTCTTCAGCAGCACAAACAGGAAAAACATCTGGTCTTTTTCAGGTAATTCTGTTTGTGTTTCATTGTGGGAACAGTTTGGTGTTTTAATTACTTAAATTCCAAAACTGTGCCCTTTGTTGCAAAGGACACAACTATTTTCAAAGTGATTAATTTTGAGAGCTGTTTTTTAGAATATGGTGCCTAAAAAGAAATTAATCATTACTTCATATCAGGATTGTGTTATTAAGCCAAACATAAATTTTATGCATTTTTAAAGTAAGACATTATAGATGATTATATGTTAATTATAAAAATTACGTGCATGTTTTAAATAAAAACAGTGTAGATTTTTGAAAGTGCTTGGGAAACTAGCTTGACTGTCTAAACCTGATTAAAAATGCAGCATAACCTTTTGCTTTTCTGCCTGTCCTTATCACAACAGCACGTGTGCCTGTGTGGAATATTATGGGAAGGCTCTGGAATCCCTCCTTAAAGAGGTGAAAATAATGAGCATCCACGGGAAAATGAAGCACAAACGTAACAAGATTTTCACAGAGTTTCGGAAGCTCCCAGGGTAAGAACTTGGGAATGGGCTAAACCAGCCAGGAGGCAAAATACAGAGGGGGAGGTGGTTTTGTGTGACTGTTCTTTGTGGAAGGATGGCTCAGGTGAAGGATGCTCCAGACTGGTTCTGAGTGCACTGATAATATCACAGATGGTGCTGAGGTACCCAAAGTATGACCACAAACAGAGGGAAAATGTGACTGCAGCATCTCCACCCTGCTTTAGATAATCCATGTGGCAGCACAGGAGGTGGCTGCACTGTCACTTGCCACAGTCACACATGAGCCCTGATGTTTAAACAAACTGGTAGCATAAATAAGCTTTTCCTGATTAGCAACCAGAGTGGAAACCCAGGCTATTACTTTATTTGTGCATGAACAAGAACATGGCAACATGGTGCTGTACCTACCCACAGGGAAATGTTGTTAGGCAGCTTTGCAGGATGCTGTTAAGAAACTTTTGCCTCATCAATTTTCTTTTTTTCTTTTTATTGCAGGGGACCTGAGTTTTAGCTTTTTATATTATGAGAAAAATAATTACCAGCAGATTGTAAGAACAGCTGTTGAGAAGAACAGCATGGCAGTTTTGCAAAAATTGTCATTCTAGTCTTTTTTTAAAACATTTATTGTGGTACATTCAGGTGTGGTCGATGCAGTGCTGGTTTAAAATTTGAATTTGTAATAGGAAATTGATTTGTCTTAGAAATGTAGTATAAATCACAAAATTTTTCATAATGTTATGTACAATTTTAGTTGGTGAAAGCTGCAATTACCTTATATTTTGTCTCTTAAAAAAACACAAATGTTTTTAAATGTTTGTTCCTCACTCTCCAGTGAAGGTGCAGAGCACACAGCTGTGAGGAGACTGGCTCTTCTCAAATGACAGGTCAATGAAAATACCCTTTTCCTTCCTCCTAGGGGCATTTTGGTGTGCACAGATGTGATGGCCCGTGGCATTGACATCCCAGAAGTGCACTGGGTGTTGCAGTACGACCCACCCAGCAGTGCCAGGTACAACTTCAGATCCTGAGATCCTTTTTCTTTGTGTGTGGCCTTGTTACTGTCCTGTTGAGGTATCAGTTAGGAACAAAAAACTGCATAAAACACATTGAATCACTTCCTGGAGGGTAATCTGAGAGAACACACAAAATAATGCAGGAGCAAGGGAGGCTGAAACAGTTTCTTTTGTCACTGCTGTGAATTGAAGTGACTTTATGGTGTCAGTCAGGTGGGTGATTGTCACACCTGTGTGCAGAGGTGACTCTGGGGTAAGGCTTTGTGTGAGAATATCAGAGAAAGTGAGAGATGGGGTGAAGGAGAAGAGAGGTGAGAGCAGGGACAGAGCTCTTCAAGGAATGGTGCATTGAAAACACACAGGAAAGGAATTTTTAACTTTGTAACTTTTGCTGTCATAATTCTTCCTACAACTTGCTTGAACTTCACTCCTTAAACAGACACCTCTTGCTTTAGCCTAACAACTGAGTTGCTAACCACACACCTCTTGGGTTACATTCTGCTTATTCCTGTTGGTTTAGTTCAGTATTTTCCATCCCACAAGAGTTGCCCTTTTGCTGCCCAGTGCCTCCTGAGCTCTCCTGCTGGGTTCTTTCAGTGCCTTCGTGCATCGCTGTGGCCGCACGGCGCGGATCGGCAACGTGGGCAGTGCACTGGTGTTTTTGCTTCCCATGGAAGAATCCTACATTAACTTCCTCTCAATCAACCAAAAGGTGAGTAGGCTTTTAGTCTAGCCCAAGAAAAGAAAAAGAGCAGGAAAGAGCAAGGGCACAGACTGATAGGAGCTTTGAAATCAGAATCTGTAGAACTTGGGTTTGTACACGTGGGTAGTGTTTTAGCAGAGGTGCAGAATTAAAAGACAAGAGCTGCTTATTAATCACCAAATGCAGCTGAAACATGATTGCTCCAGTGTTACCTGCTGGGTTTGTATGAGGAATTTGTGGTGCAGTGAGTAAGGGAAGGCATTTTGTTCCTAAGGGTGTAAATTGAGCATTTGCAGGAGGGCAGTGCTGGCTTACGGTCCTGCCCCAGCCCTGCCACCAGCAACTCACACCCTGCAGCCTCTCAGCTCTTTACTGATAATTCCTACAATCTCCCATGCCTGCTCCTGCACTTGTGGGATTGTGTGAATTCTCTGGAGACCTCCTCAAGAGACCAAAGGCTGATAAAGCAGGAGATGAGGAGATGTGAGAGATGTAGTTCTCAGCAGTGTGAGAACTCCTCTGCTGGGCCAGGAGCTGCTGAGTGGGGCTGATGGTCAGCTCGTGTGTTGGAGTGGCCAAAGGGAAAGGGGCTCAAAGCTGACTGGGAATTAACTGGGCAAGAAGTGTGTGTTTGAGGTTTCACTCTGCATTTCACATCATTTGGTTGAAATTTCCCTTTGGTTTTGTTGTTTGTTTTCTGGTTCCCAGTGTCCCATGCAGGAAATGAAAGCGCAGACAAATGTGTTGGATCTTCTTCCCAAGCTGAAGTCCATGGCCCTGGCTGACAGGGCAGTGTTTGAGAAAGGGATGAAAGCTTTTGTGTCTTATGTCCAGGCTTATGCCAAACACGAGTGTAATCTCATCTTCAGGATCAAAGGTAATTCCCAGCAGGGCTGGTACCTCTTACTGTTTCCCTCAGATAACAAAAGCAGAGTGGTGTTGTTCACAAGCTTCAGCTTCTGAGTTTTGATCTCACATTCCCTTCCTGCACCATCAGATTTTGGCAAAACTCCTATTTTTTTCAAGCACCTTGTTTCAAGAGAAAGCATTTAAATCTGGAGCTTGACCAAACTGATAAAAGCACAAATAAAAGTGACTTAGTATTGTTGCTAATATTAAGGTATAGAGTGCAAACAGCACATTAAAATAATGTTGACTTTTTTTTTTTCCCTTTCTCAGTTAAATTAACTTTTTATCCAGCAGGAAACTGACTTTATAATCTCTATTTCAACAGATCTGGATTTTGCCGGTCTTGCCAGAGGTTTTGCATTGTTAAAAATGCCAAAGATGCCTGAACTAAGAGGAAAATGTTTTCCAGACTTTACTCCAGTCACTGTCAATACAGACTCCATTTCATTTAAGGATAAAAACAGAGAAAAACAGAGACAAAAGAAATTAGAGGAACAAAGAAAAGAAAGAGAGGAAAATCAAGGGAAAAAGAAATTTGTAAAGAACAAAGCATGGTCAAAGCAGAAAGCCAAGAGGGAGAAGAAAAAGAAAGTAACAGCTAAAAGGAAGCGTGAAGAGGTAACTGTGTCCATCCCTTAAACTGCAAGTGATTACTGTAGTCTTTCCAATGGCAGAGAGCCCTGGGAATTTAGTCTGCTGGAACTGATGGCTGTAAAATAATTTTTTAGGACTCGGACAAGCAAAGCTTAAAAAAATTATAGAGGTTTTTAAAGGCAAACACTAAAATAACTTCTCAGCGCTGATGCTGGTCAGTAATAGGATTTTTAGTTCTCAGAGGTGCAGAAGTATGGCCTGAGGGTGCTTTTGTCAATTTTCAGCCAGTGGTGCTGAGAGTTACAGTTGCCTGGGGTAGGAATTGAGTATTATTTCCTGCTTGGATATTCCTGACTTGTAATCTTTTCTTGTGCTAACTGCATAGAATGAAAACCTTTTGGTGCTGTGTTTAATTTGTTGTTTTCAACTTCCAACAGGGCTCTGATATTGAAGATGAGGACATGGAAGAGTTGCTGAATGACACAAGACTCTTAAAAAGATTAAAAAAGGGGAAAATTAGTGAAGAAGAGTTTGAGAGGAAACTAACAGGCAACCAAAGGCTCAAAGCAGAAACTGTTGAGGACACAGAGTCTGAAGGCTGACAGTTACTCTCACCACATTTTTACATAAAAACACTGCTTATTTCAATAAAACTGGATTTCTATTTAAAAAATGATACAGAGAACAGAGCAGATCTAATTTCTTCATAGAGAGACCTGGCATCCCTAAAGACACAGAGCCTGCAGTTGTTGGGAACAGAGCTGAAAGCACCACTCTGGTGTGGCAGGAGCTGCAGGTTTCCATCAGCAGCCTTGTGCATGTTTTAATTTGGGTTTTTTCAAGCACATACCATGGATCAGTGACAGCACACCTCAGAATGAGTCTGGATACACCATAAGGGATTTTATTTTACAGTATCAAAATACTCCACCCTTCTTTAAAATAATTTAGTTGCGCCCTTTAGAAGCTGTAATAACTTTGGGAATTTTTTCAGTAGTGGTCCGTAATTATGTGAATCCTTCTGATGGCATTTCCTTGCCATGTTCATGTCTCATCCTCCAAGTTCTTAGAACCCTGACAGTCACTGAAGGTGACACATCCTGTGCAGGAGCCTCTGAGTTACAGGTAGAGTTTGATGAGTTCATCACTGACAGCTGAAGGAGTCAACACACCGAGGTCTGTGAACAGCAGGGTGATCAGTGATGGGGAGGTGTAGTCAATCCAGGGGTGCTCCTCTGTCAGATTCTGACCCGTTTTCAGAGTGTCTGCTTTGTACTAGAGGGAAACAGAGACCTTTAGTAACTACACAACTGCAAGTTAAATCCTCTTCTGGGCAAGAGCAGTGCTGCAGCCTCAAGCAGATGTTTGTGGTAAAACTGAAGGAAGTCAAGCACACAGACTGGTGCCACCTGGGTCTCAGCTCTTTTATCTTGTGTAAAAAGTGCAATTTGTAGTTCTGGAGTTTATTGGTTTAACTGTTTCTTACCCTCAGCTGCTTTAGGAACAGAGTATCAGGGCAAATTATGGCTGTTGGGTGCCAGACTGTACCATGGAGGAACCCATAATATACCCCAGCAGAGAGATCAGATAATCAGAGATGCTCAGAAGACAGTTTTTCACAGACACATGGTGAGTACCTTAGCTGGGTAAGATGGAAGTTGAGTTCCTCTCACCTTAAACCTGTCAGGAACATCCTGCTGATTGAGAGGGAAGAGTCTTACAAACTTGAAGCTTTCTGCTACCACATAAAATGGCTTATTCTGGGCTTTGGCACACACAGCAATTTGATTGGTGCCAATCTGTGGAGACAGATGGAAAACAACATTGCAGACTCAGTGCCTGCCTGGCAATATTGCTCAGTTTCCAACAATTAACAGACATTTACTGGATAAAATCCAAATTGAAGAGACTTTTCAAAAAGCTTTGAATGCTTCAAAGAAACCAAACCTTAAAAGTCCAGAGTTTACAAAATAATGTAAGAAACTCACAATTACCTTGTTGATAATGCCTCCACTTTCAACTACACCTTCAGCACCAACTAACACCAGGTCCACTTTCTCCATAATGTAGCTGTTAAAAGGAGGGAAAAATCCAAGCCTTGCTGGGTAGGAGGACAAATGACTTGCTGAACAGAACAGAAATGAGTAATTCAAACAATCTTTCAATTTTCTGCACTAGTTTCATCTACCTCTTGTAAGTGCACATGCTGTTACACATCCTTGGAGTGAGGTTTCATCTGCTTCCCTGCAGGAATAGTAATCTTCCCCAGCCACAGCTGACCCTGGCAACTGTGTAAATGCTGGAAGAAGCTGAACTCTTTACTAGGAATGTTCACATTTATTGTAGCTGTTTCTTTTCTCATGTATTGGACTTGTACTAAGCAGTGGTAATTTAGCAAATACCTTAAGAAACCCCAAAATGGTAACACTTCTGCAAATTGGGAAAAAAACGTGGCCTCTTTGTTTAGCACCTCAGTTTGTTTTTACAAATCTGTACAAGTTCTTAGATCTGGTTCTTTCTTTCATTCCAACAGGCAAAATCAAATGCTTGTGTTGCAGCTGACACATTCTAATTGTGCACCTAAGGCTGTAACTGGTTTGGCCTGCTGGATGACTTTGACAAACTAAGGAATATCCCTGGAGTCTGAGCAAGCTGCTTACACATAAATTTATTTTGTCTTACTGTCAAAATCAAATTGTGATGAAAAATATTAAAACTTATGATCAGACTTACCCAACTGCAGCATCCAGAATCACAGTCACAGGAATGTTCAGCTTCCTCAGAGCTCTTGCCATTTTTTGGCTATTAAAGAGGCAAAAATGTTTGGACCTTAATTTTTTTTTTTTTCTTTTTTTAAGACAATGATAGGAAAATATTGTCTGAAAGGCTGAAGCCTGTGACTGCCTCCATTTTGTTCCACCCTACTGGTAGAACAGAAAATTAGTTTTTGTATAGAAATGGAAGGAATTGTTATGTGTTGTTAGTGACATGTATTACCCAGTGTGCAGGGTCTACTCCTTCACTTATACAACAATATCTGTGCTGAAGGAATTATTTGGCATCTTTAAATGACATTGTTAGCTGCATATTTTACTTTGCTATGATTAGCAAAATACTGATTTATTTATTTATATTTTAGCCCGCTTCTTAAAGAGACAATTGTAAAGCAGTTCTCTCCCATCTCCCAAGGGAAAAGTAGATTGCCTAGCACTGACTAAAAGTTTGTGAACCTTTGAGGAAAACCTGGATAACACTAATTAGAATATCAAGTATGGAAAAGTTAATTACCAATATTTTTTAGATTTTTTTTTCACTTGTCTAGAATAATGTGATTTGAGTGACACATGTAATTTAAAATGCTCCAACCAAGCCTAGCAGCTTTTTTTAGGGCAGGATAGGTTGGATGGTAGCTGTAATTTACCCCTTTAACCAAGATAAAACCCGAATCAATGAATACTCACCCTGCTTCATCTGGCTGTGATTCAGTCACATAAACACTGAATCGCTTCTTGGACTCCACAGCTGCTTCCAGCACCCTGAGGACCACCCTGGAGTAGGCGTGTGTCAGTATTCGCTGCCAGGAGAAAAAAAAAAAATAAATCACACATTACTTTTGCTGAGAAAAATTACTTTTGCTTGGGAAACCTTTGTTTCCGTTTGCAGTGTCATGGCTTGCTGTGCAGAACAATCTCGTGCAGGAGCCCCCACCAGACTTCTCTCCCCTGCTGCTCCTCCCTCGCTGCCAGCAACAGGAGCGACCCTGCCCCGGCCTACTCACAGCACCATCTCTGATGAAAGGGTGACACAGCTTGGCGATCTTATTCCTCGACAGAGAGACTTTGGTGAGGAAGATCTCCCCGCGCTCGATCATGATTTCCTTGCACTTGGAGTAGTCCTGGAAAAGCCGGGGATGGCGGCTGAGCGGCTGGCGCGTCCCGCAGCAGCGGCGGCGGCGCGGAGCGGGCAGCCCTTACCGAGTACTCCAGCGAGGTGAGGCTGATGAAGCGCAGGAAGAGCTCCCCGCCGGAGGACACGGCCACCGAGGAGTCCACCCGCGACAGGGTGTCGATGGCGTCCCGCAGGCTGTTCCGCAGGCCCTGGATGGTCTCCCCTGGGGAGAGGCAGAGACGCGCGGTCAGGGCCTCGCCCTGGGCACAGCCGGGGCTCGGCGGGGGCACCCGGGCCCACCTCGGTCCTGCTTGAGGAATCCCAGCAGCGCGCGGATGGCGGCCACGGCCGAGGCGACATCGGGGTCGTCTCTCAGCTGCGCCCTGAACGTCTCGATCAAGTCTGAAAGACAACGGGGG
>VYXF01000788.1:1233047-1258096 GCA_013397295.1 Polioptila caerulea | reverse complement strand
TGAGGCGGCCGCGTTCCCGCCCTTCCCGTGAGGCGGCCGCGTTCCCGCCCTCCGCGTTGCCATGGCGCTGTTTCCCGCCCTCCGCGTTTCCATGGCGCCGTTTCCCGCCTTCCGCGTTGCCATGGCGCTGTTCCCTCACCCCTCCGCGTTGCCATGGCGCCGTTTCCCGCCCTCCGCGTTGCCATGGCACCGCGCCGGCGCTGCAAGATGGCGGCCGGGCGGCCGCCGTAGCGCTATGGGGGCTGCGGCCTTCGGGGCGCTGCTGCTGCTGCTGCTGCGGGCGGCTCCCTGCCCCGGGCAGCTGGCCGGGGACTCCGGTGGGTCAGGGCGGGAGCGGCCGCAGTGAATGGCGGCCAGCGGGACGGGCGGGGCTGTGGGGATGGCGGTCGGGCCGCGGCGGGATTTGCGCGGGTGGGCGTGAGGGGAGCAGGCGCTGACCCTGAGGGCTCCCCTCAGCACAGAGTGGGCAAAGATGGAGGAGTTTATGTCGCGCCTTTCAACCTTGGCAAAGTCTGGAAAGAAAAATCCAGTGAAACTCCGAACCCTAAACTTGACACTGCGTCCACGTGCTGAGGGCAGGAGCCCGCAGCTCCTGGATCGCAGGGATCGGGAAATCCCTGGCACAATCCACGGCCCCAAGAAATTCAACAGTGTGAGCTGAAGGCAGCAAGAGATGCTAAATATGGTGTTGCCTGAGTTGTGTGGTATCTGCGTGGGCTGCAAGTGCTATAATGTTATTTTACTGCCTGTTTACTGGGCATCTTCACACGTGTAAACTTGTGGCATAGAAAGCTACACCCACTCCTCCAGCATTTGGCAAGAATGGAAATACAACCCTGTACAAGGCATTATGTGATATTTTTCTTCTGTTTGTGACAATTTAAAGTCTAAGAGTGTAAGAATATAGCCCAAGCACAAGATCTCTGTGTCTTACAGATGTTCCCTTTTTCAGTCAACTTGTTTCTTTCTCTTTTTTTTTCAGTCTTTCAGCCTTCATTTATTCATATGTCAGGGCCCAGAGTCAACTCATTTTTCCTTGGCAATTCTTCAGGAGTTAATTTTTCTATAATTTTAAGTCCCAGAGATGCAGAGACAGGTAAGAAGACTTCAACCCCCTTTCCCCATGTACATAAATACGTTTGAATTGTTAATATTTTTCGACACAAAAATTACTGGAGAAATGGCAATGCGTGTCATTTAGTGTCTTAATAGTTACAGAAACAGGAATGTCAAACATTCCTGTGATTAACCCCTCAGTTCTCAGTTGGTTCTGTGTCAGCTGGGCCTGAGGGTGTACCTGAAGGCACAAGAGGAGTTTAAGTGTACTTCTCATTTCCCAGTCTTTTCTAAATGAAAATTAAACCGTTAAAACTTTTATTTTGTTGTAGGAAAATTGCAACTTGCAAATTGCACCGGAAGTAAAAGAGCTGGAGTTTGGAATTTGGATGTAACTCCTGGTGTGGTATGTAAAATACTGATTCTTCTGTTACTCCACTTCATTCCAACTTCTCCCTCAGGAGCTGATGAATGGTATAGGCAAGAGCAATTCAATACAAGCTATCAGAGCTGTCAAACTTTATTTTGTGTTTTTCCAGAGCATTTCCAAGGTGACTGTAAGCCTCAGCAGGACCCTGGAGCTGTGTTTGCCCAATGCCACCGAGTGCTGCCCCTCACCTCTGTGCATGGTGGAAACCCTCCAGGTTTTAGCTTGCCGTGGTTCAGTGATGCTGGCACAGCTCCTGATTCAAGCTGAAATATTTGCCAACTCTTCCTTTGCAGGAAATGTGTCAGGTAAGTGCTAAAGCAGAAATGGCATTTTGGCTGTTCTTTTCCTCTCTGTGTGGAAAAATCGGATTTTGGGCAGCAATAAGAGATACTGAGCAATCCGTGGAATTTACATAAAGGTTTCTACACAGAATAAACTGCAGTGTGCATGGTCTTTTTATTTGGATTTCAGCTCACTTAATCTGATTTTCTCTTCTGTTACAGAAAATGCAACTCTCATCCCAAACCAGGCATTTAAGCCCTTGGGCTCTTGTCCTTGTAACTTAACAGCTGGAGCTTGTGATGTTCGTTGCTGCTGTGATCTGGTACTTATTTCTTGTTCAACTTTGATTAAGTGTTTTCAAAGTTTTTAGACTCTCTTATCTGTGGAGAGAGAGAGGTACTAAATGCATCAGACTAGGTGGGCCAGAGGGTGTGTTTGGTTATTCCAGTATTTCTAGCAGTAAACATGTTCTCTCTACAAAGTTGCTTGATTAACTGTAAGTTTGGGTTTATATTGCCATAAATATTGCAATTACCTTGCTAAAAAGTGACCATTCCTTTCCCTTTCAGGAGTGTACACCAGACTTGCAGCAGTTATTCAGTGGATCATGTTTCACTGGAGTGTTTGGTGGGGATGTAAACCCCCCTTTTGATCAGCTGTGCTCTTCCCAGTCCATGGAATATACCCCTGAGTGGTTTCCCTTCCTTTGTGTACAGTCTTCTCTTGACAACACACCATTTCTGGGCTATTTTTATCATGGCTCTACGTAAGTCTTAAGAAAATTTATTTTCTCATCACACTCATTGTGCAACCAAAAATATAACCTGTCTTTATAATGAAAGTTATTTGAAATTAGGGTTTTAGGGTGTGAACCTTAATGCAAGTGGAGAAATATCAGTATGTAAGAACAGGGGATGTGAAAGCAAACCTGTAATTGTTTGTGTGAGGTAAAGAGTAAAGCACTGTTTAATTTTTAAACTTGTTTGCAGTTCTACACCCAAAATTCCTTCATTTGAGATCCCTCTACAAACTTCTCCTGGGAAACCTTTCACTGGTTACAGAGAAGGAGATCCAATTATCACAGAAGAAGATGAGTATTTTACTGTTCCCCAGGTAATCACTTGGTGCTTATGAGCTTTTGATTCCTCTTGGTTTGTTTGGGACTCCCTGCATCCTTATGGCTTTGCATCCAATTTCAGCAACTTGATGTTGGGAAGTGGTGGGGGTGTATTTGTCACAAAAAACCCCTCAACCAACCAACCAAAAACCCCAAAACAGAACCACAAAGTCATTATTAAAAGTAAACATTATCCTTCCTCATCCTCTTGCCCATCCCTGCAAAAGGTAATGCAGACACTTGTTGACTTATAATTAGCTTTTTGACTTATAATTGACTTATCTCCAAGACACTTGGAGACACTTGTTGGTTTATAATTATTTTCACAAATGAAGATGAAGTCCCTGTGTACATTGGAACTACTTTGAAAGCTGTGCATTTAAAAGGTGAACCTCTCTTTTGCCAGAGGCTGAGGTGTTGTTCTGACATCAGGTAGCTTGCTTGTCACAGTGTTCTGTGTGGCTGTGGTGCACACGTGGGGCATTTTACTGACAAGTAATCTTCAAGTGAAAAGCCAGGGGCTGGGAAATCCTTCTTTCTGTGAACCACCCACAGCACTCCTTGGCTGGGCAGTGTGTTGGCAATGCTCCCGTGGCCTATCTCCACAACTTTGATGTCAAGTGCCTGACCAATTTGGAGTGTTACAAGGAAGGCCTGCCCCACGACGTGAGGATAAACACTGGCACTGCAGGTATGCTGCAGGAATGCAAGCAGGGATGTGTTTTGTGTTTCTCAGAGCTGCTGGAACAGAGCAAACCCGAGGGCTGTTGGCACAGTCACTGGGTGTAACGTCTGTGTTATCTGGTGGCTGTAGTGCAGCACTGGGGGATGTTCTGTTCCTGTTTCTCCTGGCTTTCTAGCAAGTGCCCCACTGTTTCCCAAGATTTAGGAGGTAAGAAATGATGGGATGGGCCTTTGTTTCCCATTTCCCTGTTCCTGGTGGCTCATTTTCAGGCTGTTGCAGAGCCCTTTTTCTGTCAGGAGGGTGCAGCATCAGCTTTTGAGAGTTAGTGAGAAGTGGTTACTCTGCATTGCAAAAGCCTGTACTCATGAAGAACCATTCTGGAGTTTGAGATAATGTGATGACCAGCATGAACATATTTTATTTTATGCTCCATAATAGTCTAATTTTGTTAGTCTATATTACCACTGTAAGACCACAGATAATTAGCTGTGCTTTCAAAATACATGAACAGTCTGGGTCCTTACCAAAATTAATTTTCTAAATAAACTCCTACTCAGTTTTCATGACAACAAGGATTGCACCTTGGATGTGAAAACAGAAGTGTTTGTTTTTTGTTCTCAGACTTTATCCAACAAAATGTTGTCTATAGAGCTGTCACTGACAGGGGCAAATTCATCACTGAAAGTGGTAGGTCTCTTCCATTTAATTAATGTTTCTTAATTAACCTGGATTGTATATGAAATAGATTATTTTGATGTCTAAAATGTTTACTTGCTGCAATTCTTAGGAGGAATTTTGTATGTTGTCTAAGACTGAAAAATTAAACTGGCTTCCTGCAAAGCAGGAATTATTTAATTTACTCCAGTTCATCACAGCTGGTCAGGAAATCAGGCTCCTTACCTTGCATCCATGGGGGATTGCACCATTGCATGTTGAAACAGTAAAATAAAGTCTCAAAAAGATAAATGTTGTAATTTCCAGAATTTTGCCAATGTTTTAGTGTTCTTTCCCAACTGCAGTAGCAGAGCTTTCTAATTAGAATGTTTTTTATTATGACCTTTTCTATTTTTTTTCCTTCTGCCAGAAAACCTTCTTGCTGCTGAGGTTCTGTGTCAAAATGTAACTTTTGCTGAACATTATAAATTCATTTGGAAAGACAAGAACATTGAGCAAGTGAATGTCACTGTTTTCCTTGGAAGCTTATGTGATGGAGGTATCATGACATTTCTTTTATGATTTTTGATTTTTCTTTGTCTTCTGTATGGAAATTCTGTGATAAAATCTCTTATTTACTAATTCTTTTTAAAAACAATTTCCCTTGGACTCTAGAAAGAAAATTATGGGGCTGATTTCCATTAATTTGTGTTAATTTGAATCTCACTAATGACAGAAAGAAGTTTGGGCCCTACATAGAACATACATGTTGCTAATTTACTTACTTAAAAGTCATACTTTTTTCTTTCACCAGAAATCCTGACACAGAGATTCACAGTCGAATTTCTGAGTTTAAACATTTCTAATGGAGAGGAACTGTTTGAGAATCCAGGTATTAATACTTTATTTTGCCTATTAAAAGTAAAAAATTTTGAATTGTTCAGATTCTTATCAGTGATTACATTTTATATTTCTTTTGTACTTCTTTATGTTGCCAGCCTTCACCTTCCTGCACTGCCAACAGCAGTGAGTGGTTCTTAGGCTTTTGTTGCAGAGATATTGATTATTTAAAGTGAGGCCATTCCCACCATAATGGAAATTTCCTCAAATGGAAATAGGGTTTTGTTTTTTACTTCAAGCTTGATTACATTTAAAACAGTGCTGATGCTTGGATTCTTCTCCAGTGTTCATAATTTACCCTTCTGTGTTTAGGGTATCAAGTTGGAAAACCAGTGAAAGCTGCAAATCTGAATGCTTCTGATCCTCTTGGAAGCCTCAACATTTGGCAGCCAGGTATTGTCCAGTGAGGTTGCAACTTCAGTTGTAGCTAATGCTAAAATGTTGGAGCTTTATTTGTTTTTTGGATTTTTTAAAACATATTTTAGTTAATTGTAAAAATGTATCTGTTTTTGAACTCCACCACGCTGAGTTTGCATTCTGATGTTTTGCACAAAGATGAAAGCTGGAGATCCAAAGGTGGATAATAGGAAAGCTCAAGTAAGATGTTTTCATTTCACAGCTGGCAGAGGTTTATGTGCATCAGCAACTTACACACCAGTTGTATTTGGAGTAGACTCACACTCTGGGTGCATTCTAGAAGTTGATATTAATGAAGATTGCAGCCTTTTAAGGTGAGCTACACAAGCTGAATTGTTTATCCCTGCCTCATCCCTCTTGTTGATTGTTATGTGGCTGTCTCCAGGTGCCTCCCATCAGCTCTGGTACATTCTTTTTAAATATTCATGTGTGTGTTTCAGCTTTCTGTGCTTAATAGCCTCACTTCTGTTTTTGATGAGAAATCATAATAATGGTTTCACTCTTTACTCAGATGAGGATTGTGTTGGCTGCTATACTTGGCCTTTTCTTCCCTTCAATAGTTCAGGTTCATTTTTGTTGTGTGATGACACCTTGCAGATGAAACTGGCCTCGGGATCTATTGCAACCCAGAGTGGTGGGACAGTACAGATTTACATTCTGTGTGATGTTACATTCTTATTTTGCAGGGGAAATGTGACTGAGAAATTGAATGCATTAATCCAAGCTACTCACATTGGAAAGAGGGACAATTCCAGTTACAGTGATCTAAATGACTGGGTGGAAATGATACGTAAGTGAGGCTTGTGGTGTTCTTTGCAGTCTAAACATGCCCAGACAGTAAATAAAGCATGTCAAAATAAATCCAATTTGTAATTTCAAATACCTAAAGCTAGTGATCTGTGTGTCTGCATCTATCCATCCATATATGTGTACACAAAGGCACATAATTCAATATATCTGTGGATACTACATATTTTACTGCCAGCCTTTACACATATGACTTGGTATTTATTCATTGATAAATTATTCCTTTAGGTGTTTTTTATAGAGAGAAACATGTTTAGTATGTTCCTGTGTGACAGTTACCAGCATTTCACTGGGCTATGAGAATAATCTAATTATGGAATAGATAATATTTTCTGTAATAACTACATTTAAATCCCTCTGTTCTCCTTAGGTCTTGATCCATTTAGTTCTAATGTGAGCACTGGAGGTTTAAAAGGCATTTGTCCTGATATTCCTGCAAACCTGAATATTCACATAATCTTTGCTAAAGTGGGAGCAGTGCAAGGCATTCCCCAGCAGCAGATTCTTGCTGTGCAGATCAGGTAAAGTGAGTTGTGTCTCTGGCTATCTGACAAATAAATGCTTTATTTTGAGCCTTGCTTACCTAAGATATCCCAAATTAATTTTACAAGCAAAAAGGGTGGATTTTGTTGCTGGTTTTTTACATGCCTTTGCTTTGCAACCCAAATTCCTCTGATCACAACCAGGTTAGCCTTTCTCCCTCTGAAATGAAAATTACAGAAAAAAAGTGAATGATTAAAAGCAGATAATCTTTATACTTCACTGAAATATTAAATAAAACACATGATGCTGCCAGCAGCAAGTATACACAGGGCATCCTGTCAGGAGTCACATGGTGGAAGCAAAAAGATTGTTCTGTGTTCTGGCTTACCCCACTGCAGAGCTCTTGGGAGCTGTGCTAAATGCTTTATTCTTTCCTGCAACAGGGAATTCTCACTCTGCAAACACTTCCCCCCCTCCCCCAAGTCAATCCCTATCAAATAAGTGGGATTCTGTTTCATTTTTACCTCATTTCCAGACTGTGCAAGTTCTCCCCTTGTACGATGTGGAAAATCCAGGGATTATCAACCTCCTCATAAACACTGTGTGTTTTGTCCTTTCCTGCTTGTGTTTGGGGTCTAAACTTCCATTTCCAGCCCTCAAGCAATAGTTATGCTTTTTCTTACAGTTACTCAACAGTCTTATGGCAGTTCCAGTGTGGGCTTGGCTGCAAAAACACCCTCAGCCTTCTTCCCATCACAGCTTCTGTTCAGTTCATTGAAGTCCCAGCTCAGCCACCCCCCCCAGTGACCAGGTAGTTTGGGTAAAAGCATTGATAACCTCCCATTATGTTCAGCAGATGTAACATTGACCAAAAGGTTCCTTTTGTCCAGGTATCAGAAGATTTATGCAGAGTTTGACTGCAATCAAAATGAGGTGTGCTGGCCACAACTCCTTTATCCACTGACACGCTTTTACACAGGTAAAATCATAAACAATGTGGGATGCCACAAAGCATGAAGGGCTGTATTTCTTTGAAACATAGATGTGGGGAGATTAGTTTGAAAGAATGCTTTTGCATACACTTTAATCTGTATCTTTAGGTTGTTGCATAAACTAAAATTTAGCCCTCACATGCTTACACTTTTTGTTTGTTTTTCCAGGAGAACCATATTCCCAGTGTCTTGCTAAAGGCCTGTTTCTGGCATTTCTTCTTTCACTTGCAGCAATTATGAGCAACCCTTGGTTTTCTAAATTATGGAACAGATAGGTAAAAATTATGGAGAAACATTCTTGGATTTTCTAGACAATTTATATAAACATTGAAAGATACATAAAATCAGTGCTTCTACAGCATACAGAAAATGGCTGTTACTTAAAACAAAATGTAATAAAATATTTTTAAGCTCTAGACTCTGTGTTTGGAGTAGCAAAGTGCACAGTTGACTTCAAGAAGGTGGCGAGTCCAGCCCAGAGGCTGCAGCTGGGTTGGGATTGTCCTGGTGGATGGACATTGTCCTCTCAAGTGGGTTCTCTTCTCCTAGAGAAGATGCTCCTCTTGACAGTAAACCCCTTGTGCCCATCTATTTTTGGAGCAGTCACAGTGTGAGCTTCTCACACTTCTGAGAAGTCGTAGCCCTTCTGTTTCCATGTGTTCATCTGAAATCCTTTTTTCCAGTTAATGCTTTGCATTGGCAACCTGCCATGCCTGTGCACAGGGCACAGAAAACATCAACTCATTGTGCTTAGCTGATGAAATGCAACATTTGGGATTTTCTTGTGGTTTGGATGGGCCACAAAGTTGAGGATTGGAGCAGTTGTGCTATGAAGACAGGCTGCATTTGGGGATGTTCAACCTGGAGAAAAGGTTTTGTGGATACCTCATAGCAACCTCCCAGTATCTGAAGGGGCCTACAGGGCTATGGAAAGGGACTCTTCATCAACATCTCTATAGAACGGGACAAGGAGTAATGGCTACAAATTAAAAGAAGGGAAATTGAGGTTAGATACTAGGAAGACATTTTCACTGTGGGGGTGGTGAGACACTGGAACCAGTTGCCCAAGTGAGGCTGTGGATGCCCCAGGCCTGGCAGTGTTCAAAGTGGGCCAACCTGATGTGGTGCGAGGTGCCCCTGCCCACGGCAGAAGGGCTGGGACTGGGTGTTGCTAAGATCCATTCCAAACCCACGGTGTGGCTCTGGGGGCTGGTGCTGTGCAGGGCCAGGAGATGCGCTCGACGATCCTTTCCGTCCCTTCCAGCTCGGCATTTTCTTCATCCTTTGATGTTCTCTCAGTCCTGCATCTCCCCCTCTCACACGGCGGCTGCCAGAGCGCCGGTTCCGCCGCCACTGCNCGTGAGTAGCGCCGGGGCTCTCCGGGACAGCGCGGGGGGTGCGGGCATCCTGAGGGGGCCTGGCGTGAGGGCCGAGCCGGGCCCGGCGCCGCCGTCGGGAAGGTGTGGGCTGGGGCCCCATGGGGCAGTGGAAATGGCTTTTATCGCTGTCGTTCCCCGGCTCTGACAGGCAGGTGCACGGCCCGTCCCTGTGTGGCACTCGCCTGAAAGCAGGATCACAGAAATGTTAGGGTTGGAAGGGATCTCTGGAGATCATCCAGTCCAGGCAGGGTCACCCAGAGAGGTGACCCCGGGACGCGCCCGGGTGGGTGGGATGAGCGCTGGGCAGTCCGTGTGGAGCCCCGGCCTCCCCGGCACGCTCGGCTCTGGGATGGCTGTATCCCACCTTTCTCACAGAAGTAGCTTCAACTTGGGGTTATTTGCAGTGAGATCCCTTGGGAGAGCCCCTGACCCGCCTGCAGCCTCGCTGCCTTCATCCTGAGCGTGTGTGCACAGCTGATGGATCCATCCATCCAGAGCGATAGAAACACCTGCTCTGTGGGTTTATTGATAACAGGTTCCTGTTCCTGGAGGGGCACTTCACCTTGGAGGAAACTCCCTGCCCGCCTCCCTAACATAAAGTTGGGTTGGGCAGTAATTAGCTGTGTCTCTGCGTCGTCTCATCATAATTATATGATCTTTGCTTGCTGACTGAGACTTTGGAATGGCTTCTGAATATACTTTAGAAATGTAGCTTGCAAAATCGTTGCAGGGAAAGCTGGGAAGACTTAAACAGCTAGTTGGTAAATCTGGCAGGGAGGAGATGGCAGATCTGTAAGAATGATTATGTGAGTGTGTGTTTACCATTTTGATGTCATTCTATTTACCTGATACAGCATCTGTTGTAGAAATAATGCATTAGTGGTTCTCATTTAATAGCTGGATAAGTAGTCAGAGATATTGCATGTTCATATTATGGGGATGTACATAAAATTTACTATTTCAAATAGGCTGTGGAAATGCATCACAACAAATTTGTCAAATGGCTTGTTAATTGGAAGTCATTAGGTAGTATTTTAAAACTGTTGAAATAACATTAGGAATGGTTTCTCTAGTAGACCTTGTTATTTTGTTGTTTGATTAAAACTAGCCAATGGCACGAGTAATTCTGCTTTGATTAAACCAACTTTGCTGTTTGAAGACTGTGTAATCTTTTCAGGTTTTTGTGCCTTCTCAGCTGAAAAGCACTTAGAGCACAGAGCTCATGCAAATGGTCTCCAGGAAGTTGCAGGAACAGCTGTGGTTTTTTAGGGGAGGTTACTATTTCAAATCCCTAATAAGCATTTTATCCTTCTTCTTCAGCTTAACCCAAATGTAAGTGTGTTTCAGAGAAAATATGTGAACGAAGTGAAGAAATGTGAAGAAATGGAAAGAATACTTGGTGAGCTTTATTTTGATGTTGCCTCTTTCTCACCAGTGGCATTACCAGAGTGGCACTACTGTGAAGGTTTCAGCTACAGGTTTTTTTAACCTTCTCAGGTTTTGTAAGCTGTGAAATTTACTCACACTAAATAAGGATTTGGGGATTTTATAAACTCAGATGTAAAGAATGATTGCTAATGTGTTGCTGATAAATAGATGGGGCTGTTTAAGTGTTTACTACTTAAAACTCTGCTAGGAAAAGGGAAGCTTTACTGTGGATGTTTCCTTGGCTGTGAGATATTCCCTGTTTTTTCATGTTTAACTCAAAACTGTTGATTTTCCAGGCACCCTCAAAAATACCTCAAGTTATTAATAACTGTGTTCTCAGGGTAGTTAATGAATAGAGAAGGGTATGCAGAGCATTACAGCCAAGATGTAGATGTCTTCAGTGTATCCTGAGGAAAAGTTACAATTAAAGGATTCCTTTGATTGGAATCTCTCATCAGAGGCATGTGCTGGTCATGCCAGCAGTTATTTTGGCAGTCCCCCTGCCCAGTGTGAGTTGCATTTGTTGTCAAGGTTGCTTAAGCTGCTTTGTTTGAACACTTTCTATTCCAAACATGGGTCAGTGAGCAGCACATCTGTTTCTGGCCAAAAGTGACACAATTAACAGAAAGTGACACCATGCAGCAACAAGGAGGTTCTGTGAAATAGTAAAAGCTTCTTAGAAAATACTTGTTGGGAAAGAGAAGCCTCTGAAGTTTGCTTGCTTCTGCAGACTTCCAAGGCAGGAATAGTTTGTGTGTTTTATTCCCACTCTTTAAGTTCTTCTTTTTTTGAAGACTTCTGTTTATGCATTGTTGCTAAAATGAGTGAATAACATAGCCAGGGCTTGATGCTGCAGTGTGATTAGCACCATCAAGAACAGCTGAAGGTCAACTCTGCAGCACTCTAGGAAGTGTGGGCAATGCAGTTTCCTTTCTGATTGTGTTTTTCTTCTCACTCCCAGGGTATTTAGTACAAGAAATTAAAAAAGCGGATATTCCACTTCCTGAAGGAGATGTTGCTCCTCCTGCCCCCCTGCTGAAACACATTTTAGAAATCCAGGTAACTTCCACTAAACAGATGCCAAATTCTTGGAACTTTCAAGCTTAGTTACTTTCTGTCTTATTACTTATGATTTAAGTGGGAGAGGCTCAGAAACATTTGTTGTCCTTTTTGTCTGATTCCTTGCTGCCAGTGTGACTTCAAAGCTGGTGAGGATTTGGTATTAACACAAAATTCCTGTGAGAGGGTCAAAGCAAACTCAGGGAGCTGTATTTTGATGGATTGGCACATCACACTGTTCCAGGCAGATTGTCTGTAGCTGCAGTCCCTCAGCCTCATTTATTGCTTTGTGCATCCAAAATTTCCAGGTGTGTGGGAGTTTTACTTGCCCAAGGCTCTGCAGGTGCTGTTCAAACAGCAAAACGTGGTGATGTTTTCTCTGAATGCTTTTTCTTGTTTTTCCTTCAATGTAGAAGCTTGTAAAACACAGATCTAATATTGAATAACATTTTGTTTTATTGTAATGATATTAAATGAATAAATGAGTGTCTTCCACCCTGTGCTATCTGCAGTTCTGATTCCAGGTCTGCATTATTTTGACACAAATTAGGGGCAGAGCAGCAGGCTGAACAGATGCCAGTGGAGGATCAAGTGTATTCAATACAAAGCAATCTTTGGCAGACTGAGGGATAAAACCTATGGAGCTTTAGTTAATTAAGAAATGGGAAACTCCTATCACTGTGTCAAATAATTATGTGTTGAAAATAAATCCTACTCTGTTTTCCAAAATCCTGTCACTGATTCTGTGTCTTGTCTTTACTCTGTGTCTTAGGAGCAGCTGCAGAAGCTGGAGACAGAATTGAGGGAAGTAACTAAAAACAAAGAAAAATTGAGGAAAAACCTGCTTGAACTAACAGAATACAAATACATGTTACAGATCACACAGAATTTTGTCAGGAGAACACCTGAGGTATAGCTTGGGGCATTTGAAAGGGATTGTTGTCATGTGGCCTTTTTGTGATTTTTAATTGCTTGGAAATGGAGGTGTAATTGTGTTATTTTGGTGCATAAATCGTGCTGAGAAATTTACAGTGTAATTTTGCAGCACTGACTATAATTGTTAAGAGCAGTGCACTTGAGATCCAGGATCTCTCTGTTGCCTGAACTGAACACGGAAATGAGCTTTATATTTTTAATTAAACCATTTACCTAATTCCCTCTTCTTCTTTAGAATAACAATGGAATGAGAGGGTTTGTTTGTTTGTTTGCTTTTCCTGAAGGCAATGAATGTTCTTTCTTTTTATTTGCTAGTATGAATCCCATTTACATGGCAATTTTGAGGAATTTCCTCCTGTGGAAAACGAGCCGTTGGTGGATTATAACCGCACGCACAGACTGAGCGCCTCGCTGGGGTGGGTATGGTGTGTGGTGTTTCAGAAGGCCTTGATGAGAGGCTCTAAAGAATGGGTTGTTCTCTTAAAAGATAGCCTGTAGTGATTTCAGGTGTGCCAAAGAGTTTTAGACAGGGCAAGAATCTGGCCCCAATGTGCCTTGATAACAAATCTAGATTATTTGAAGAGATAAACAGGGCAGCGCCCAAAAAAGCTGTTACAAAGCTTCCATAAAACCAAGGGGGTGTGTAAAGGAAAATCTCTAAATCAATCCTTCCTTCTATTGTTCAGACTCTTTGTTTATGATAAACACACAGTGTTTTAATCACCTGGCAGTGATAGTTGTAAATGTAACATTAATTGTGTTGCCTTTGAGATGCTGAATGGGTACTGCTGTCTTTGGCATTATTATGAGAGGGTATCTTCCAAGAAAAAATAAATAATGTCACTATTACAGAAATAAACAGTTACAAATAATTCTAGCTGTGTGCTCAAGGCTGCAGTCTGTTTATTTTGCAAATAAAAATTGTATATACCAGCTGGTATTTTCTATACATTGCTTCCTGTTCTGGGTGATTCTTCCATCCCTGGCTATGGCAGAGACTAAATTATTATGGTGATGTACCCTGAATTTCAATTTTTTTTTTCTTGTAAATTTTATCTTATATGTCAATTTTTTCCTTTTCCTAGATTCATATCTGGGTTAGTTCACCTAGCAAAGATTGAGGCATTTGAAAAAATGCTGTGGAGAGTCTGTAAAGGCTATCCCTTTCTAACCTATGCAGAGTTGGATAAGGCTCTGGAAGATCCAGATACAGTGAGTAAACATTGTAATGATCAGTTTATTTCATTTGTGCTTTTCATATGATTTGGAACAATTTCTACTCAGCTCTGTCTGCAGTAAATGGAAATGATTTCCCAGTGTCCTTGGAGGAAAAACTATTTTTAAGTATTTGAATTTGTCAGATTTTGAAATTCAAGGTTGTAGAAGTGGCAGTCAATTTATTGTGGTTCAGCTTGAGGAGTGCAGAACTTCACTGTGGAATAGTGGTGACTTCATTATTGGCCACCTTGGTCAAAATACGTGGCAGAAATGGCTGCTTGGATATTCATTAACTAGGTCTGTACAGTGCATTGCCTTTTAATTAGCCATTTCACTTGTTCATTCACTAGTTAAGAAAGAGTCAAGTACAGCTAGTTTTCAGTGAAGTTTTTCCTGTGAACATACAAAATTAATTTTTTGTGAATCAATTATGGCAGCCTAATCTGTCACCTTTTTTTTTTTTTTTTCCTTGAATTTGAATTTGTTACCTTTTTTAAATACTCTTTTCTTACTAAGAATTCTGAGATCGTAAAATATAATGTCTCTTTGATTTACCCTGGAAACTTTTTCTGGTTTTCTCTAATGTTAAAAAAAAAAGAAAGAGGTATTGACACAGTTGAATTTTATTGTTTGATCTTCACTAAACAGATGGAGGATAAATGCTACTAGCACAGCTTTTTGTAGTTGTTCAGCTTTGTTACTTAGCTCTATGAGTATGTCACACTGGAATTGCTGGTTGAAACATAATTCAGCTTTACTTTTTATGGTTTTTTAGGGTGAAACCACAAAGTGGGCTGTTTTTTTAGTGTCCTATTGGGGTGAACAAATCGGTCAAAAAGTTAAGAAGATTTGTGACTGGTAAGAAGTAAATTTAATATATATACATTCCCTTATACCTGGGGTATTTTCTAGTTGGTTTTTTCCCCTGCACCCCTTTCTTAAAAGATTTTTTAAGTTAAATTTGTTCCTCCCCTTAATGCATCCAGGTCTATAAATATACAGTGTACAAATAAATACATGAGTCATTTCACTTGCAGTCTTTACCAAGTACGGGCAAAACACTGCCTCTGAGCTGAGTCTGCTCTGTGGTTATTAAGTGATGTGCTGCAGATTTGGCTGTGGCAGGGGTTGGGTGGTGTGTTTTGGAGGGGTTTGTTCCTTTGACACAGCCCTGTGTTCCTGCAGCTATCGCTGTCACGTGTACCCCTACCCCGACACCACCGAGGAGCGCCAGGCTGTGGTGGAAGGACTCAATGTTCGCATCCAGGATCTTGAAATTGTGAGTAAAGAGCAGATTGCCTTTTGCTGGAGCTGTTGCATCGTTGCAGGAAATCATTTGGTGAATCACAGTGGGAAATACAGTTTCTAACATAGGTACAGCTTTGGAGCTGATGGGACAGTAAGTTGTGTTCCTGGTCTCGTTTTGCACGTATCTGTTAAACCTCACACACTTGGCATTGCCTTCTGTTTTCAGCAGAGGTTTGCTTGCCCTCCTAAAAACATGGCCCAGCACTGGATATGTACGAGGTGCCCTTGCTGTGCTCAGCACAACCACTGTCACATTCTCAGTGAGATCTTTGGTTTTTTCTCAAACAAAGGTGCTGAATAAAACTGAGGAATACTTGCGCCAGGTCTTGTATAAAGCCTCGGAATCCATCTACACTTGGGTTATCCAAGTGAAGAAGATGAAAGCCATTTACCACGTCCTCAACCTGTGCAGTTTTGATGTCACAAATAAATGTTTAATTGCTGAGGTTTGGTGCCCAGTGGCTGATCTCCAGAATTTGCGCCATGCATTGGAGGAAGGCTCAGTAAGTCACCTGAATGCTCACTGATGTTAAAGCTTTTCTTTTGAACTAACTATACACATAAGGAGAGAAAATAATTATTAACAATAGACTGAAAGTAGGCACAGACAGATGTGGGTCTCTGTAGGAAAGACTTTTTTTATAAGCAGAGCCTTTATTTAGTGTTGTGTGTAGTGTTTTTCCTTTCTTGAATAACTTCTGTATTGGACCTGAGTCCAGCTGGGCCCACAGTGCTGTTTGCAGTCATGCAGAAGGTGCCAGTTCCCTTGCATTGTTTTTTGTTTAATGAGAGAAAATTTGTAATAACAAATCTTTGTTTTAGAATATTGTGTCTGATAAGTCTCATCTGATACTTGGTATGAAGGAAGAACTTTAACATTGTGCATAATCATTTTAGAGGGGGTTCAGAGGGATCTTTACTAAACTTGGGGCTTAATTTAATGGTATTTTTGGATCAGTAAAACTGCTGATAGAGCACATGTTTTCACTTTGATTAGATTAACAGAAGTCTTACACAAATATATCTTCTGTCTGTAATTAGAGGAAGAGTGGAGCTACAATTTCCTCCTTCATGAATACCATCCCAACAACACAACCTCCTCCAACTTTGATACGTACCAATAAATTCACCTCAGGGTTCCAGAACATTGTTGATGCTTATGGAGTTGGAAGCTACGGGGAAGTTAATCCAGGTTGGTCCTTCTGAAAGCTGAGCTGTGCTGCCATTGCTGCTTGCCTTGATACCTTGCTGAATTGGACACTGGAGAAGGCCAAATGCTGACAATCATACTGCTTTTAAAATTTCTGTAGCTCACCAAAAGCACAAACAGCGCTTCAAGCAGCAAGATGGGATTTGGTTTTGCTGAGTTATTTTAGCATGAAAGGTGGTGGTAATAGTTGTATAATTTTTCTTTTTTGTTTTACTTTGGGTAAAGAATATATTTTGGGGAAGAACAAGAAAACTGGTGATGGTAATTGAGCCTACTGAAGTTTGGAGCTCATCACTTGAAAAATTCAGCTTGTTGTATAGCCCACTTTTAGCAAAGTTGACTGGGTCATTCTGCACAGGGGAATGTGCCTAATAATACAGACCTGAAATACCCACAGAGGAAGAACTATTTGGTTGGGTTTTATTTCCTGGGCTCATATTATTATCCTCAGAATTGTCAGCCACTGCTCAACTCTGAAGTTGTCATTGCTACACAAAAAACGAGCTTTAAACTGAGTTAAATTTACAGTGTGGGGGAAAGGTCTGTGGATAGGGGATGAAATATCTTTCAAACTCTGAGAGATTTAAGTATGGGCTTGCTTGAGGGTGATGCAGACAGAAATCACCTGTTGTGCTGTACCTGAGATCTGCTGTGTTGCCCTTGCAGCTCTCTACACCATCATCACCTTCCCCTTCCTGTTCGCGGTTATGTTTGGAGACTTCGGGCACGGGCTGCTCATGTTCGTGTTTGCACTCCTGACAATACTCTATGAAAACCACCCTAGGCTAAAACGAGCTCAAGATGAGGTAAGAGGAATTAGAAATGATTTACTTCCCATCCAGCCAGATCATTTGAACAGTCACTATGTTTCTGAAAAGGACTGGTTTTTGCATGGGTATTTAGTTAGGGTTTTGTCCTTTCTTTGAGGGTTTTCTGTGTTTAAAGTCCCTGTATTCCTTGAGATTAATGAATTACTTTAAACTATTCACTTTCCTTGAAAAGTGTAGTAATAATTGGGGCTTAATTAATAATCAAGTAGTAATAATGAAGTTGTAATGAAAGTCATAGAAAAAATTAATTGATGCTTTTAAACTTGTCTTTCCTTCTACCAGGGCTACTCAGTGATGTGTTTCACAGAATGTCATTACAACATGAGGAGAAAATTCAAAGGATTTTTCAAATTCCACCTTTTATTGTTTATAAAAAGAGTTGCAGTTTGAAATTTATTAAAATTCACTTCAATTTTTTAACCACACGGGTTGGAATGCAGGAACACCTGTGTCCCTCATTAGAATCATATTCAATTAAGAATGCCTGCAAATGTGTAATTTCTTGTAAAGTAGTCCCAGGAAGGAAATGGCTTAGAAAGACCCTTCCTTAATGTGAGGACACCAGTGATAAAAGTCTCTGTGTGTGTCACAGGAGCTCATATTCCTAAATGACTATTCATAAACAAACTTCAGTTTTTAGAAGTCTTTATGTGTCCAAAAATGAGTTTCTCTTAGATGTGTCCAGCTAACCTTTGCTCACATAACAGATGATATTCTGTATTTTTTCTTTTTTTCCCCAATACTGACAGATAATGAAAATGTTATTTGAAGGCAGATATGTGATATTGTTAATGGGGCTGTTTTCTATATACACTGGATTGATCTATAATGACTGTTTCTCAAAGTCAATAAACTTATTTGGATCTGGATGGAATGTTTCAGCAATGTTTGAACAGAAGGTTTGGAGGTGAGCAGCATGTTTGCTATACCATTAAACCAGAGATGTATTTCCTGCAGCAGTTTAACCCTTTTGTTCACATGTTTTAGTTATCCTTTTATGGTTTGACTTTACATTGATGTTGTAGTTTATATTTTCCAGATGTTGTGTGTGTATGTCTATATAAAAATTTTCAGAGGAATAGAAAACACAGGTCTAGTGTTGGGTTTATTTATCCCAGGTCATGCTTCTGGAATGAATAGCTGAGTGGCATTAGCCCCTACTAAAAGAAATTAACTATTAATGAAGTGAATTAATTACCTGGCAATCATTAGTCTCTGCACAGCTTTTCTTGATAAGAAAAAAACCCCAGTCGGTGTGAATTGTCAAATCTGCTTTTTCTCAGAGTGGGATAAACTCATTGATTTGAGGTGTCATGACCCTTTGGTATTTGAATGTTCACAGCTTGCATCTCATGATGCCTTACAAATCAGGATGTGGTTTCAAATTGTCAAGACCACTGGCTTTGGTTAAAATTTGAACGAGTTGTGTGTGCTATGGTAATGAAAAAGTATATGAAAATAAAGTAGAAGCTTCCTCAAATGCAAAAGGGCAAAAAGGTATCAATTTTTCTTTGAGTGTTTGACAGTGACTGTTATGCAAAAGCAAACTGCAAACTTTTAAAATGAAACTTTTAGAATGAAACTTTGAGTTCTAGGGGAATGTGGAATAAAATCCAGGAATTTTGTTTTGAAAGATAGTGAATGTGAATTAAGCCCAGATTGTGAGGTTCTAGGTGGTTTTGGTTTGGGGTTTTTTTGCTATTTATATTAGTCAGGGCTTTTGTGCTTAGAAATCCTTTCACTCTTTTAGAGTGTGACAGTGGGTGGGTTAGGTCAAGGGAAGCAGGAGCAGTGTCCTGCAGAGCTGAAATGTTGTCATTATGTTTAAAGTGTCAAATCTGAGTGTGTTTTTCTTTCACTGCAGCCTTGAGGATCTGAAATCCAATCGATATTTAGCACTGGATCCAAACGTTTCTGGTGTCTACAATGGAGCTTATCCCTTTGGAATTGACCCGGTTTGTCTCACTCTTTTAATTATCCACTTGTGATAATCAGTCTTTGTCCATTAGATTTTGGGATGTGTATCAGTAAGATAAATCTGACTAAGGAAAAAATACATTTCTGTTTGCATTCTCTGTTCAACAAGACCTTTCCTTCTGACAAGTCAAAGATTGAACTATTTTTACAAAACTCCAAGTTTTCAGTTGTGACCTCTATTTGAGGTAGAATTCTGATCCCCAGGAGAAAAAGGATGCTGGTTTATTCCTTCTGTTGTGGTGTTCTTCATTGTTGGTTTGGTGTTTTCTTCTTCAGATCTGGAATTTGGCAAGCAACCGTCTCACATTTTTAAATTCATTCAAAATGAAAATGTCTGTGATCTTTGGAGTGACTCACATGGCATTTGGAGTTATACTGGGGCTGTTTAACCACTTGTAAGTACAAGAATTTAAAATAACACCAACATTGTATTTTTTGTTAAGTCTGGAATTATAACAGTTAATCTTGTAAGAGAAACTGGAATTATTTTTTGAGAACAGAAGACAAGTAATTAGGAAAACTGTTCTTAAAAAAAGACAATAATGGAGAGGTCTTCCTTCACATATGTAAGATGATGGTGCAGCATTATACTAAAAAATCTCAAAACAAATTAATAAAAGACTGTATTTCACTTGTTGGTAAATAAAGATACGTGCCTCTTACAGTTTTTATTTCCACTGTAATACCTGATAAAACTTCACTGAATAAAAAGAAATCAGCTCTGGATTGTAATCTCAGTCTTGCTGTTTAAAAGTGCTTTGTTTTATTGAAATCACATTTGGGCTGTGTTGGTAAAACTTACTTTTATTTTTTCCCCATTTCTACTTTTCAGACATTTCAAGAAGACCTATAATATTTATTTGGTTTTTATTCCTGAACTTTTATTCCTGTTGTGCATATTTGGCTACCTGGTGTTCATGATCTTCTTTAAATGGTTGGCTTACTCTGCTGAGGACTCCACAGCTGCCCCCAGTATTCTGATACAATTTATTAACATGTTCCTGTTCCCCAGTGGTGAAACAAAGAGCTTCTTCAGTGGCCAGGTCAGTAATGCTCTTCCAAGCTTTTGGAAATCCTGTGTTCCCTATGCAGATAATACTTGGAAGGAAAAGGGGATGGCTTTTCCTACTTTGGATTTTGTGATCTAATCTAATTTTCCTCCCCTCCTCAACAGATTCCTCTGCAGAAGTTTTTACTTAGTGTTGCTTTTCTTTGTGTTCCTGTAATGCTGCTTGGTAAACCACTTTATTTATACTGGTTGCACAGTGGAGGCCGAAGCATAAGAATGTACAGGGTGAGTAAGAGAAGACACTCACATCTCCTCAGTGCAAGAGAATCCAGCTGCTGTTTTATTGCACAGGGTGTCCTTACTGGGTATTTCATAGAATGGCTTGTGCTGGAAGGGAACTTTAAAGCTCATCTCCTTCCACCCTCTGCATTGGGCAGGGACACCTCCCACTATCCCAGGCTGCTCCAAGCCCCTCCAGCCTGGCCTTGGACACTTCCAGGGTTGGGGCAGCCACAGCTTCTCTGGGAAAACTGTGCCAGGGCCTCCCCACTCTCACAGGGAGGAATTTCTTCTGTACATCTAACCTAAATTTCAGTTTGAACCCATTACTCCTTGTCTTACCCATTTCTGCTCAGTTTGGAAAGTTTTGGACTGAAACACGTAATAGTACTTTGTTCCTTTAAATCTTTTTGCTTTTGCCTGTGACTGCTTTAAATAAATGTAAAAAATGAGTGGCAGCCTGCTTGAAGAGCCCATCCATTCCCATTTTGCAGAGTGGCTACAAGCTTATCCGAAAGGAAAGTGAGGAAGAGCTTTGTCTGCTGTCATGTCATGATCTCGAAGAAGGTGTCAGTCATTCAGACAATGGGCACAGAGAGGGGGATGCAGAGGAGGTAATGTTTTTACTGAATCTCTGATTTATATGTTCTTAAAAGCAAATTAGAAGTGGGCAATCAATAGATAACCTGAGCAGTTTTGAAGAAACTCAGCTGAGCCTTTATGAAGACCTCGGTGCCCAAATGCAATTTAGTTACAGTTATTTATTGCTATTTTATCATTATGTTTTTGTATTTTCAGACTGTTACAGTAAACCACACCCTATCTGTAGTAGAGAACAGTAAAAGAGTGTTTTATTTGTAATTAAGACTCATCATCTAGGAGTAGAGGTTTTCTTATATTGAAGAGTGGGATAAAAATCCTGGGTTTTGCCTGGTTTTACAGATTCTTAAACTTGAGGTGGTGACTGCCCAGCTTCCTGTTAATTAATCTTGGCTTTTCATCTGGACAAAAGTCTTTCTATGTCTGCAAATTACATCTTGTGATGAGGATTGTTGCTAATGGGGGCTGGGGGACATGGGCAGCTTTCCTAGTCCCCACCCACTGCTGCTGTTTGCTTTGGGCAAATTTTTAAAGGTCTGGGCAGATTCCACTGATTCCATGTGAACTGAAAGACAAAGAATTGCTTCAGTTTCCTGATGTGTAGAATATGTATAGCTCTTGTCTCACTGGGGTAGTAGTCTTGTGTTTCTTGTGTCTAGAAAATACAAGAATTATTTGCTCAAATAAAATGTATTCTACAGAGTAAGTGTTGAAATAAAATGTTCATACAAAGTGAGTGTTGGAAGTTTCTAATATCAGTTTTGAAACTCTTTGTTAGTAACAAGTATTTATATTTAGAACTTGCTTATTAATGTGGTTATCTTTCTATAAGTAGCATTACTGATAATTATACCCCTGCTTTTAAAGATGAAAAAATTGATATTGTAAACTTAGAACCTCAACTGAATGGGAATTAGAGCCATGGCTGGTTATAGTACTTAAAGTTTTCAAGTATTAGATCATATTCCTTGTGGAAAACATAAATTGAATTTGTTTTTATCTATCAACAAGGTAATACTGGAAAACTGTGGCATTTGACTTTTTAAAATCTTATCTCTGTAATAAGGATCTTCCACATGGCACAGTTGTTTTACTTGATACAAAATCAATTTATTACCCTTCAATGGAATTCTTCTTCCATGTAATAAGGATTTACAGATGAATGTTTTATTCTCTCATGTTTTGTTCTCTGTATTGTTAAAATTGATGCAAATGTATTTTTATCTTTTAGCTGAATTTTGCAGATGTTTTTATGAATCAAGCAATTCATACCATTGAATACTGTCTGGGATGCATCTCTAACACAGCCTCATACCTGAGACTCTGGGCATTAAGTCTTGCTCATGCACGTAAGTGGGGGTCATTTTTAAAATATTTTTTTGTATTTTTTTCCCTACATCTGTATTTATATTTTTGTTTGAGGGAGGCTGCCCTGTTCAAGTGATACTACTATGAAATACACCTTTTCTTAATTAAAAAAAAAAATCCCTATTTCGACTACTCATGATCTGTGGAATCCTCCAAACTAAAACTGTGACTTTATGTAAAATATTGCTCTCAGGAGATCTGATTTTGACCCTGAGGTGTATCTTTAAACATTTGAGGGGATGGGGGCAGCTCTCTGGGGAGGGGGATCTCTTGTAGTTCCCATGTTCAGCAGGTGCTCTTATATTGGTTAAATAAACAGCTCAGAGTGGCTCAGTGGGTGAAGGCACTCAGTTACCAACATTAATTCTGGCAACTTTCTGGTTTTTATTAGAGTTATCAGAAGTTCTGTGGCAGATGGTGATGAGAGTGGGTCTCCGTGTGGATACAACGTACGGGGTCTTGCTGCTGATCCCTGTTCTGGCATTCTTTGCTGTGCTGACAGTTTTTATTCTGCTGGTCATGGAGGGGCTTTCTGCTTTTCTCCATGCTATACGACTTCACTGGTACTTTTTTTTTTATATATATATACACCACTTCAGCATGTACTTGTTTAAGAGGAGTTTTTATGGCAAAATTTTAGGTGTCTTATTAAAAAAGGAAAGTGTAAAATTCAACAGCTTCATTGCTACTGAAATACACTTAGTTATATTAAATAAATGGCTTGTTAGTTGGATTTGATTGTTCCTCTGGATTATTTTCAGTAGATTCGAACATTTGGTGGCTTATGGTGCATTTTAACTTCAACCACAATCACAAAATATAAGTACATTTGATTTGGAGTCATGCAGCTTTTCCTAATGTAGAATATTAGTAACTTGGATAAGTATTTTCAATTTCAGGCTGATTATCTCACTATATGGTTTCAGTCCATTTATTTGGTTCAACAGAACATTTATATTAGTGAGTGGAGCTGCCAACCCTTAAGTATTTTAATCCTTTCTTAGTGTTGCTGTCACAAGCTCTGCACTTTGGAATGGATTCAGAGCATGTTTAGTTTGAAATCTGATTAAATTAACAATTCAAGGCATATAGTGTCCAAAGACAGGAGGCAGAGCTGCATACATGACAGATTGTTCTCATGATACTGCATGTTTGCAAAACAGTTGACTACAACTCACTCAGAGACAAATGAGTAAGCCAGAAGTAAGAAATGAGCCATTGCAGCCCAGTTTAGTGTGTGTGGGTCTCCTGAGAAACATAAAGTTACCCTGGGGCTGTGATGGGAAGGTTAAATAGCTGCACAGAAAACAGCTGAGAGGATGGGAGTTGGTTTTGTTCAGCTTCTTGGGTTGCACAGTTCTGTCCCTTGACAACTCATTTTGGATTCATGTACAGATTCTGGTTTTTTGTCTCGTTTCAGGGTGGAATTTCAGAACAAATTTTACTCCGGTGGAGGATACAAGTTTACGCCTTTCTCTTTTAAGCACATTTCTTTACATTTTAATAAAGATGGTGCATTATAATTTGGCTGCTGTCAGCAGAAATGTTTGGAATTGTCTGCAAATAACTGCGTGATTGGATCTTGGCTGTGAATGGTTTCTTGTGGAACAAAGTGGTTTTCACTGATTGCCTTATAATGCAGCCAAACAATTCTGTAAAACATACCTCCCATAGAAAGACACAGCAGATCTGGAGCATCTTGTAAAATATATAGATATAAACTGTACATTTTTCTTGATAAACTAATGTTGTAAATTAATTTTATTCTTAAAAAAACAAAAAAAGGTTGTTATTGCTTGTCCTGAAACCTATGTAGTCTTTTTTTTTTTTGAGTCTTTTTATTTTCTTGAATGGTTACTTTTAGGTTATCTGAAAGACTTTTCATTATATTAAACATTCATTACTAATCACATACTTAACCCAGCTGCATCTTGTGCACTTTGGGAACCATTCAGCAATGCAATAGAAGCAATGTTTGTTTTCAGTCTGTATTCTGGGATGATTATGAAGTGTAAATTTATACACACCAATGCAATGTGCTCTTTTTTGGCCATATTTAAAATTGCACTGGATATGTTACCTGTTCATTCTGGGTTCTGCCTGGAGTTACTACTTTAAGCTTTTGGAAGCCACACTGATATTTATATTTAATGTTATGGAAGAAGGCAGGATTAGAAGTATTCCTCCTCCTTTTTTCTGCTGTAGCAAGGAATAACTTTTGCCCGTGGAATAAAGGATTGGCCTTGATCCCTGTTTCTGTTTGGCTGTAAGGACACAAACAGCACTCCCTGATATTGTAGAACCAGATTTACACCGCATAGGTGGACAGGGGTAGTTTTATATTATTTTTGTATCAGTGTGAAAATGGGGATATTGCCATGATATTTTAACATCTGTGCCGTACAAACAGCACAAATTAAATTTTGCACTTGTTTCATACGAATTCCCAATAAAGCCTCGTTTGCGCTATGCCGAACGGGCCCCTCTGTTTGTCCGTAGCCTTTTCCCTGCCTCAGGCGGCGCTGAGGGGAAGGAGCGGCCGTGAGGGGCGGCCGGTGCCGGGGGGAATGGAGCGGCCGGTGCCGGGGGGAAGGAGCGGCCGGTGCCGGGGGGAAGGAGCGGCCG
>VYXF01000788.1:1172470-1232429 GCA_013397295.1 Polioptila caerulea | reverse complement strand
ACGAGCAGCCGGTACCGAGGGGAAGCAGCGCTCGTGGCGGGCGGCCGGCGCTGAGGAGGAGCGCCCGCGAGGGGCGGTAGCGCAGGGCGGGCTCTGTACGGGAACGCGGCCGCTCGAGGCGCCTCCTGAGGCGGGCACGGAGCCTTCCGGAGCGGGCTGAAGGCGGGCAGCAGCCATCGCTCCACCCCGCACCGTTGCCGTGGCCACCGGGAGGCGTCGGGCCGGTTGCCGCCATGAGCTTGGGCGACGTGCGGGTGCGGTGGCTGCGGGACCGAGCGCTCGCCCAGCTGGGTCTGAGCGAGCCGGCGCCTTTCGAGGAGCTGCTGAGCCGCGGTGAGGATGCGAGGGCCGTGCTGCGCTTCTTCGGCCTCGGCACCGAGGGCAGCGAGGATGCGAGCGCGGCGGGCACGGCTCTGCTGCTGCTGCGGGCCGAGCGGCCCGGCCCGGCCGGTGAGGAGGGGCTGGGAGAGGGTCCCCCTGTCCCGGCCCGCTAAGCTCTCCCTGGGCACTGCCTGGCCCCACGTCCCTGTTTCCCCCTCCCTCAAACCCCTCTTCGTCCCATCTGCTGAGTCGCAGCCCCATGACCCCTGTCTTTACCCCTTTTCCTGCTTCTCCACTGGGCTGCGTTCTCCTGAACCCCTCCTATCCCACCCATTTATAGAATGTTGTCCCCTCTGTCTGTGGGATTTGCATCATCCCTCTGCAGTGTTATATTATGTTTTCCTCTCGTTTTGCATTTGTGCGGATGCAGGTGGCACGAATGTGCGATTCTATGTGGCTTTTAATGAAATTCCCGAAGAGTTTGTGTCAAATTCTACTGTGTACTTTCTGAGAGACACCAAAGGTACGTGCCCTGGAGAACTGCAGCCTCGGCGTTTTCAGTTTTGCGTTAAACAGCAGTTGTTTAACATTGTCAAGATATGATAGAGACTGGGACTCAGGATAGTGCATATCCAACTTATTTAACAGGATAGGAAAACACTCAGAATAGAGCCAGGGTCAGGGATGCTTTGTCATTTAACAGCATTTCTGTGCAATATTCTTCTCCTCTGTCTGTAGAGTGAGACTTCAAATCAAGCCACTGTCCTTTTGAACAGAATCCTGTTTTCTATCAGGCTGGGTTGTAAAGACTTAGAACCAGGTGATGATGCTGGAATATTTCTCTGCCATTTCTGAAAAGGCATTTGCACTGCTAAAACCAGCACTATTTGAACATGACTAGTACCAAACCTAGTGGTGTTTTATTGGAGTTTTAACTTATTATGAAAATGACTTTATACTTTCTGTATCAATTAATTAGGTTTATACTAATTTTTTGTATACTGTTTAGAAAGAGTTGCTGTACCTAGAGACCTGACTGAAGCTAATGAGATTCTTCCTCAAGTGATAAAGTCTGGTGTGCTGACTGATGATGCTCTCCTGATGCTAAAGGATGCCATCTCACAGGTAAATGAGTGGCAGCTTTTATAGATGGAATCTCGAGGGTTTCTCAGGGTTCACTTAAGGAGTAGTTTGCCTATTTAGTATTATATAGACTATGCATAAAAAAATATTAATATTTAATGAGTGACATTCATATTCCAAAATGAAGTTTTTGTTAATCCTTATTTGATATTTTGTTTCCCCATTTTTTCCCCCTATTTGAGAATCATTTAAGAGTGTGACACTGGACACCTCTATTTCTGTGCTCACAGAATTTCATAATGGTGTGCTGGAGCTATTCCCCTGCAGAACTTGAGGCAGAGACAATGGTGCTAAGAATGTGAAATGGAAGGGGGCACACCTAAATTCAATTTTAGAACAATATCTAATGTTTAAGTGAATTGCTAGTAAGCTTATTTTTTTTTTTCTTTTAATATGACCCATGTAATCTATGGCACCTGTTTCAATCCTAGCAGTTTTCATCAACTCTCTCCCATGGTCAGCAGCAGACTGAGAAAACTTCCTTTGATTCAGACAGTGAAAACACAGATTCTGAAGGAGTGAATTTATTTGAGGCTGAACCTGAAAAGCCTGTGGAGGACTCGAATACTCTAACGAGGAGTGAGACTCAGCTGAGTATACCAGGTGAAGTGAATGTTCTCCTCTGCCAGCACTGTGGTGATTAGGGCACAGGTGGTAGAAAGAGGTTCACCTTAGAGTGGTTTTATGGAGAATAACAAATAGATTTGATTAAAGCTGCTCTTTGCTGATACCAGCATGGAGAAATGGATGAAATCAGTGTTAAGTCTTTGAAAGAGTTTGGAGTAAGAGTTGGAGAAGGGGTAGACAAATCCAGTGGTGCCACGTTACCAATGCTGCCAGAACAAGACAGTTCATTCTGTGTGCATTTTCTTCCAACAGAATACCTTAAACTGGAGATGCCAACTGTAAATCTAGATGGAGAAGTGACTGTTCTTGCTACAGTTCCAGAAGTGGTTCAGTCTCTGAAAAGCTGTGCAGTGACCTGGCAGGAATTAATATCCAGAGTTCTGGAGGAGCAACTGAAAAAGGTTCCACAGGTAACATTGCCTATAACACCAAGATGCTTTTATTCCTGGAGACTTTGCTTCATTTCCCCACAATAATTGTGTTAATTTTTAATTCCTCTTCATGCTTGATTGTTGGAAAACCATTTACTAATTCTTGAAAAGTAGAACAAAAGTAGTGAGGAACTGTGTGGCTCTGGGAAGAAGAATATAAATAAAATATGAAGTAATTCACTGCTGATCCTACCCACACAGGATAACTGTGGAAAACTGAGGGACTTTTGTTATCTGCTCTCTTCTGAAGAGCCAAGAAATACTAAAAGCTGCACTAATTTTTTTTTTTTTTTTAAATAGACAACCATATAATTTTTTTTTTTTTGCAAAAAAGTGATCTCGAACAAATGAAAAAATTCTTATTTTCATGTTTTGAGTCTGAAGCACATGTATAACTAATACCACTAAACATGCTGAGGGATTTTATGTCTAAAGGTACCTGTGCAAAAGCCATAAGCTCAGGGGTATACTCCCCATAAGCAGCCTTTAGTGTGTGTACAACTCTTTATTTCAGGGATCTTTCTGTCTGGTTTTTTTGCATGGTTGAATCATATCAAGTTTCTCTCAGCATGAAGTTTATTGGAAAGAAGGAACAAATATCATCCTAAGTATAAAAATTCACTTTTGCATAATGGTAATTCAGCTTTTTTTAAAATTTGATTCCACATTATTTGTAGGGTAATGGTCCACTTGCAGAGATTTACCTCTGGCGTGAAAAAACCGCTACTTTAAGTGCTCTTACTGAACAGCTACGGCTTCCAGAGGTGCAAAAAGTCTTGGAAATACTACAGGAAGCTGAATCTGAGTTTACTGGAGATTTACAGATAGTCTTAAGTGACCTCAAAAAACATCACATGCAAGCTCAAGAAAGTGCTAAGTTTCTCTCAACTCTCGAACGCCATTTGAAGGTACCTGTCCTTGAAAAAACTTGGTGGAATTTGAACTGCACTTAACATGAGTTTGGTTTCTCTGTTGATGTCATCACCTCTTGTTTATTTTTTCACTTTTTAGCAGCAATAAAGATACACTCTAGATTAACAAATTATATTTAATTTTTTAAAAAGAGTTGATTATTTTGTTTGTTTCGGTGGTTCTAACATTTGAAAGCTCAGAGCTGTGGGCACTTGGTTTTTTGTCCAACCTTGGGAGTTTTGATGGCATAGATGAACTGGGGAAAACAAAGATTTCTCTACTCCATTTTTTTAGGTAGTTTCTACCACAAATTACAGCTGATGTCTCAAAGTTTAAGTTGTATTGAAGATCATCCAAACAAAGAGTTGAGCCAAAATTTAAAATCAGGACCTAAAATCATTTGGAGCAAAAGGTGCAGATTTGCATGTCTTTAACCACGTGTGTTATTTAGGCACCAGGATATCTCCTGGTCCAGGTTATTTATTTAATAATCTTACAGACTTTTCATAACCTGAGACATCTACAGAATAAACACTGGTTTACTAAATATGAATTTGCATGTTTTCATGACATCTTACCCACAATACGCATTCCATAGAATTTATCAGCTGGTGCTGGGGTTGATGTTATCTCCACTACAATCCCTTCCCTGCTGAATGCCCTGAGGCTGGTGTGGATCATGTCGAGGCACTACAACAAGGAGGAGCTCATGGTGCCCTTCTTGGAGCGAATTTCATGGGAGATTTCCGCCAGAGTGCGCAGAGTTGTGGATCTGCAAACGCTCTTTAAGTAAGTGCTGGCTTTCTGTTTCACTGGGCTGCATTTGTTGAAGGCTTTGCTTGTCTTACACCAAGTGCAGTCAGTGATGCTTTCCACCAAAGAGGTCTTCATTTTTCAACCGTCTGAAGTTGTGAAGGTCAATTAAAAGTCAATTTATTTTGTAACGTTCATAAATTACTAAATCAGCCCTGAAGAAATAGGTTCCTCTTTTGTACTGAAAGAACATACACCAATAAAAAAATAGCAAGATAGAGATTAAAAAGTGATGTAAATATAACCAAAATCACTCCTCAAATAATATCTCCTTTCAAAATCACATTTTTTTGAAATAAGTTATAAGTTTTGCCTAGATCTTGTATAGTTAGAAGCTGCTCAACCAGGGTGTATTATTCCAGTCGAGAGACAATTTTTTAATCTATTGTATTTCTATCTATGCTATCTTAACTGTGTTGATTTGATTAATAGACAAGACATAGCTGCTGCAAAAAAGAAAATAACAGAAGCCAAAAACACTCTTGAACGATGGAAAAAATGTTACTTTACTACTTGTATCCAAGTGGAAGAGTCAGGAAGTAAACGATACTGGAAATTTGACGTGAAACGTTTATTTGAAAAAACAGATTATATGGTTTTAATCTGCCAAGATCTGTATGATATTTTTCAGGTAGGAATATAGACAATAAGTAAAGACATTGTGTAATCACTGTCTTCCTGTAGAGGAGATTTTCTTGAGTTGTAGGAGTAGACTTGTTAATAAATTTTAGTTTTGTGTTTGAGACCTGAACGGTGCCTTTGATTCCAACAAAACATTGTTTCATGCTGGAGGTGGAATAACTTTTCTCCAGGTACTGGATGGAGAAAGAAGCCACTGTGTGTGAACATTTTTGCTTGCAGCAACTGTTTCACACATTTGTGGTTTTCGTGGGTTGCCACCTTAATGAGTTAGATAAAATATCATTTAAGTGTACTGTAATATAAAATTTGACCATCTGTGAATCTGTGTATTAATTGCAGAATAACACATGAATGCAGAGATGCTGTATTTAGGCTAATTTAAGTCAGGGTATTTAGCAATATGGTCCATCAATAAACTGTGTGTAAAGTAGAGTGAAAAGGACTAATAACTGAGTATTATCTGTTATAACAACTGAAGAGCTGGGCCTGTAGATTGTTGCTGTGTTTTTTTCAGTGTCTAGTATTCAAATATTTGAAATTTAAATCATAGCACAAACTGATCATTGTCTGAGTGGCTGATATTTTTTAAAGGAAAAATTTAACAATAATGTGTTCAGTGGCCAAAAAAATATTAAAAAGAAAGTTTTATGGTATGTTCTTCTGAATTAACAGATCACTGAAGAGCTTCACAATGTGTTTATTCCTGAACTGATAACTGTGTCAGAAAATCCAAAGGGTGTTGATGAACTACAGAGAGAAGTAAATATAGTAATTAGTCCAATGGAAGACCTGACCTTTGACCCTTTTAGCATAGAAAATGCACGTGACTGGGCATTCGTTGTGGAAGAATTTAGAGAAGATGTTATGGTAAGTACCACATACTGTGATTGCCCAAAAAATAGTGAGAATAAGCTTGACTGCTATTATTAAAAAGTATTTTTGTTTTGCCAGCCTTTCTTGGTTTTGGCAGGATGAATTTCTAAGTGACAGTTTCTTTGCTTTCTTCCTTTGTTTAGGATATCGAAGAAAAGATGACAAAATTTATTGATGAATCTTTTACGACCCTTCGATCAGCAGAAGTTGCTTTTGACATGCTGTTGAAGTACAAACACATCCAGACTCGTGAGAGTATTAAAAAGCAATTCATGAAAAAGTTCAGAGATGTTTTGGAGCAATATTATAAAGAGGTATTCAATTTAGGGATTTCTTATCCAGTACATGAACTTCTTTACCTAATGAAAATCATAAATCTCTATATGTCTAAATACCTGTGTGGTGTCATTTACTATCTAAAAGACTGAAAACTTTAATGAATAAACATGATAATTGCTCTCTTTTTTTGGTACCCAGTTGGAGAAGTAATCTGGTTAATTTGCTGAAATGTTGTGCACGTCTGTATTTAAGTGTGGGAACAGGAAGGTTCTCTGAATGCAGCAAGGCTTATGGCTATTCCTGCACCTTGTAAAGAGCAGCTCAGCCCTCCTGAGAAAATGGATCTTTTATACCCTACAGCTTTTTTGTCATGGCCAAATTCATGATATGATCAGGTGTCATAGATCAATTTTGGAAGGCTAGAATATTAGAAGACTGTATGTTGGAAAGCTTTTCATATCTACTCTTTTCTTGATATTTCAAAGAACATTGAATATAATAATAAATACTAATAATAAAACATAATCTTACAGAAAATGTTGCCATAGTGGCAGCTCCACAACATAAAGAAATGAAGACAAAATAAATATTTTTATCCTGCTGCTGAAATTAGCTTCAGAACTTGTGCTATGTGTCAGACAGTGATCACGGACAAACAGGAGGAAAATGACTTTGCAATATTTTATTCTCCTCTAGGTCGAAATTGTTAAACAAATCTTTGTTGAGAACCTCAAGGATCCACCTCTGTACAAGAACCATCCTCCAGTGGCTGGAGCAATATCCTGGTCCCGGTCCCTTTGCCGTCGCATCCAACACACCATTACCTGCTTCCAGGAGGAAGAGGAGTTGCTTGCCTCTGAACGTGGAATGGAGGTGTGTTGGGGCTTTTGGTACTTGATGGAGGAAGAATCACTTTTGTCCCACACTTCTGAAGATGTGCAAGTGCTGTATTGTGAGGGGAAGGCCCAAGTCTTTGCACACAGCATGGCGTGTTAGATGTGAAAACTGGATTGAAACCTTCCCACTGTTTCCCAGGGAGACAGTGATGGAATCAATTACACAATCCAAGAGCCCAAATTCTCCAGTGTCTGCATTAATTGCAGGGTGTTACTTGTTCTCTTATCTAATAGAAAACAGAAACCATCTTGAGAGACTGTATTAGGACAGGTTAGCTGAACACTTCTGATGGTCTTTAAAGTGGGTTAAACAGAGTTATCCTTTTAGGTGAAACAAATATATCTCCAAGTGGCTGAGAAAATGAAGGAGTATGAAGATCAAAAATACCATGAGTGGAGAGAGAGGACAGAACAAATACTTCCATTGTTACTGAAAGACACTCTACTGACTGTTGTCACTGATGGGGCTGCAACGAGTGGTAATCCAGAGACTTCTGAGCAGGTGAAATGTAGGAGGATTGTATACAAGGCTTCTCTGAGGGGAAAACTGAAACCTGCAGTTTGGTCAGCGAGAATTTTCTGAGAGTAATATTTTAAACACAGATTTAGAAAAAGTTCTGAGCTCAGACTTGTTTGTGGTCCTTTATAAGACATAGTTCCTGAATCACTTGGCAAATGATTGAATGTTGTTTCTCTGTGTATTCTTCTGTGCTGTAGTTCCTGTTAATTTTTTAGGTTTTGGTATATAACATTTTTGGGACATTGCTACAGTACTTGGGACTGAAGTTAGGTAGAGGCAGGATTCCATCAGGGTTCTTGCAGAATCCTGTTCCTACTAGAATTTTGTCTGACTCTGAATTTTTGACTGTGATTTCTGTTGTCACTGGTAGCAGCAGTGTGTAAACAGAGGTGATTTGGTTTGTTTCTTGTAACTGACAGCTGAAAAGGTAGTTCTGTGTAATTTCTGAACCAAGAATGCTGAGGCTACTGTCAAATTTTAAAGGCATTTCCACAAGCTCTGAATGTCAGTCATTCTGACTTCTACCTTCTGCCTTATCAAATGTCTCCAAAGGCTCCCCTTTACCTTGTAATGCAAGTTTGGTGTTCCTCTCCTTTCTACTGCCCTTTCTGGTGTTGTAGAGCTCTGCAGCAGAGGAACCTGTCACCACCAAGAAAAGTGTCTGCTTCACTCTGAATTTTTCTCCTGAAATCCAAGAGATTATCATTGAAACAAAGTACATGGAGCAACTCGGGCTTCCAGTCCCAGAAATGGCAAGATATGTGGCATTGCAGGAAGACAAATACCTTAGGTAAGGCTGTAACAGAATATCTGCTCACATACAAGCTTATGGCTTCATTTCCAATGATTTCACTCCAAACAGGAACAGCACCTGAGTCATGATATTTTGGAAATATGAGAGCCCTTAGTGATTGTTTTTTTTTAAGGGTACAATTTCTAATGGCCATGTTGCACTGATAAGCTTTTCTCTGGCACTCTTTGCATCCTGTATCCTGTAAGACTGTTATACAAGTTAACGACTTGTCCAAATCTGAGAGGAAAATAATGTGCAGTGAATTGTTACTGCCATTTAGATTTCAGCTCATTTCCACTCACTATTGCATTCTTCTTGTACAGCCTTGGGTAAGTCAGTTGTGCCCAAATTATCACAGACTTTTAGCACATAGATGTGCCAATAAGTCTCTAAATGGATTTTAAAGTTCACCTGTTCAATTCACTAATGTGTTTCAAATAATGGGGCTGTCTCCAGAACTTTCTGAGCTGGGGTAGGAGAGGTTTGTCCAACTACTATTGGAACCATGTGAAACTTTTTTTTTTTATTATTATCAGTGGGAAAAAAAATTATAATCAATATACATTCACTGGTTAGTTCTGCAAATTCTGCTTTATATGGAAGTTTGAATAGAACAATGGAAGCATTCTGTTCTTTGGTGGAGTTTGGAGGTATTTTTCAAGAAAATCACCATTTCTGTGTTTTGCTGTTTTGTGTTTCATACATTCCTTAGGTACACAAGTAAATTGAAAGTCATGCTGGATCGCTATCACAAATTAATGGAGATGATGAGTGAAGCAGAAACCAAACTTCTTGATCACTATATCCAAGAACTCTTCAGAATATTGAAAGCAGGACACAAAAGACTCACCTGGAAGTCTGTCGGTAATGGTGATACTATTTTAACATAGCCTTAGACATTTATTTTTAGTTAAAAAATCTCCTCAGTTCTGCAATCTGTTTTTTATGATGGCAGAACTTATGATCCATCTTCTTGCCACAGGGGCAGAATAGTAGGTTAGACAAACTCTGATCCAGGAGATATTTCTTGTGTTTTTATTGTATTTAAAACACTGGAGATGGTTAGAAACCCTTAGATAAAAGCTGTAAAGGGAATAAGATGAAGGATTAGCTGAGAAAACAACTAATCTATGATTCTGCAGAACCTTGGGTCGTTCTTAGAGATAAAGCATGTCTGGTTGTGGCAATTTTGATGCATTGGTGAAATACTTGTTAAAAGAGAAAAAACCAAATGGTTGTGATTTATTTTAAGGTATTGGTGAATTTATTGTCCAATGTACACAAACCATTGGGAAGTTAGAGTTACTTGTCCATCAGATTCATAAGATTTCTGAAGACCTAAGCAGCAAACTTCAGTCCATAGAATCAACAAATCTCTTTAAGTTTCCACATCCCAAAAAGGGTGACAAACATCCTGGTAAGTCTTTCTACTGTCATTTCCAAGCTCTGTAGTGTTTTATTTTTCTCTATCTGCTACCTTGTGGTTTTAATTGCTAAGATCAACCCTTTTAATTGTTACCAATACTGGTTATAGTAGTAATTCAGGGTGCAATAGAGGATGGAGCAGTTTTCCTCAGATGGAAGTGGCAGTGAGCTGGTTTTCTGCCAGATCTCTTTGCCACTTGAGTGGGTGATGGATCAAATTTCTTTCAACACATTGTAGTTGTTAAAAGGTTGCTATTAAATAATTGAATCCAATCAAAATCCATATTTCAGAGGGCTGAAATATTAATAAATTAAGCTTTAATAAGTGAATATTTTTTAAATCATTATATCAGCTCAATTTCATATTCACAAATAACACCCAGGTAATTATTCCAGATATAAAACAATTAGCTCTTTTGAAGTTAATAATGCTGTTTTTTTGTATCTGTTGGCAGGAGCAAAAGAATTTTTTGACTATATTAAGTGTGAACAAGCAAAAGAGGTGGAACAACTGGTTAGAAAGTATTCTGCAATTCCACAATTGCTAATAGAAGTGGAAAGACGAGTTGCTTATACAAACAGTGGGAAATCTCCAAAATTAGCTTCCTATTATGCATATTGGGAAAATAGGATTTATCAGGTGTTGACACAGTTAATTGTAAAGTAAGTAAATTGTTTGCTTTAATGGGTTTCCAGTCATCTTCAAGTTCTCCTGGATCTGTTGATGAGTGTGTGTACTGACATTCTGTTTGAGCCCATTAGTGACTTAGAGTTTGGGGAAGATTTGTATTTCTACTGATCTTTTTCCTGTGAAGAATGGAGACCTGATAACAAGGTTCAGAGGAAACCCAGAATCTGAGAAAATGGATATTGGCATGTTGTTGGTAGAAGAGAGAAATAAGACACATTTTCTGCAATGTGTGTAGTTGCACTTCCCTGGTTTATCTCTAAAATCAAGGTTTTGTTCCCCTAAAGAGCATGATTTTGAGAACTTGGTGTCTGGGTGCCAGATGCCTCCCTGTACTGCATGGGACACGAGTCCAAAACAAAGGTTTTACTTGTTCTGCAATGGCTGAGGCCAGTGCTGGAGCAAGATTTTATGAAGGCTTCTCTTGCAAGCAAGGTATTATTGCAATTCAGCATTGCAGCTCTACTGTAAGATCTATTTGAGCTTCCCAGCCCTCCCTTCTTCCCATGATCCATGCTTAACTGACTTGTCTGGGCTCTTGCAGTGAAGCTGACCACAGTCTCAGCATCCTTTTGCACCAAAATATCTCCATTCATTCCTTCCAAAGGCTTCTTTTAGCAAGTCAAGCCTTTGCATTAAATCAGTTTAGAGGGACAGTTTTTCTCCCAGACACATCAGTGTTTCCAGCTGGAATCAGTGATAACTCAGGTTACAGATCAAAGCATACACTTGAAAACTGCAGCCTCTCTTAGGCATTTTCCTGATTATTTCTATCTTTGACACTGATTTTTTTTTCCTTTTTCAGGAATTTACAGACTTTTAATACAACTGTTCTTGCAAATGTGCCACTGTTACAAATAGAAGCTGTTTTATCTGTTCCTGAGATAACCACACAACCTAATGCCAGTGAGATTGAAAAAATGACTCTGCAATCTATCCAAGACTGTGTTGAGGTCACTAAGGTGATTTTTGATAAAGATTTCTTTTTGTTTCCAGAGTTTGCTTGTGATTATAATGAACTAATTTCGTTTCATGCTTGGGTAAGCATAAATGTCAAAGGGGAGATTGATATTGCTTTACCTTGAAATCAAAATATCCAGTACATTGTTCTAATTTTACAGACTGACCTAATTTTACAAACTGATGATCAAGGGGAAAAAAAAAATCCATACAATTTTTACTCAGGTAAAATTGTTGATTACTTTTTAGCAGTTTTACCAGTGTCAGGACATGATTTAGTTCTATAAATCAGCATACATCAGAAGGAAATTCTTCTCAGATTGCACTGCAGATGTTGCTTTCTGATGTATGAATAAGCTGGTGGAATAAGGAATGTGAGTGGCCTCCTCTACATTACATTACTTTAGAAGCAGCAGAAAAAACAGTTCAGAAAATGTTGGAAAAAGGCATCTAGGACAGCAAATACCTGGATGAAGTATCTAACTTACTGGCAATGATGGAGCAATATTTTCCTGCATAAATAGTTTCACACTGAACAGCTTTCCTGAAAAGAAGCCAAATAATGTGACAATGTTCTTGCCCTCTGCTGATGGACAAATGATTCCAGATGCCACCTGAAATGAATAAATTTAGTTTAAGTGTGTGTTTTGTGCTCAGATTTGCTGTTTTGCTCCACTGCTGCATTCAGGCTGTTCGAGCCAACACCTTTTACTCTCTGTCATGCTGCATTGTTACTCAGCAGAGATTTTAGAAGCAGATGGAGTAATGCATGGAGTTTTGTTAGGATGATAGGAACTCTTCTCAGGTTGATGGGAATGTGTGATCTCTTTTTTGCTGTCAGAGAAACAATTGATTTAAGAAATCATTTAAACCACTTCCTACATTGTGTACTAAATAATGGTGAATTCCTTCACTGGAAGGGAAGGAAGCATTGGAACAAGCTGCCCAGGGAAGTGTTGGAGTCACCATTCCTGGAGGAGGTGTAGATGTGGCACATGGGGACATATACAGTTTAGTGAGTGACTTGAGAGTCCTGGACTGCTTGGACTCAATGATCTTAGAGAACTTTTCAACCTTAATGATTCTGTGAATGATTTCACTAAAATATCTCAACAAGGTAACTGTTTTCTGACCCTGTCTTTAAAACTGCAGCATTTCATACGATGGATGCACGGTACATGTATCGAATGCCCTCCTCAGCACGTCAAGGCAGGTGAAGTTATCACTTTCAGCTTTTACAGTGATGTGTCCCAGAGCCCTCTGATAATTGAACAGGCTGTTCTCATCACTCAGAATGTCCACAAAGCCCTGGCTTCTCTCAGCAGCTGTTTGAACCAGTGGAAGAGGTATGACCTGCTGTGGAAATCAGACAAAGGCACAGTCCTGGACCGTTTAGCTGCAGAAAAGCCTGCCTGTGTTATCTTTGATGAGAACTTGCAGTTCTATATGAAGGTAGCTCAGGAAGTGACTCAACAGCCCTTGATTAAAGATGAACAATTTATCAGGCTTCAGCTGGCTCCTTTAGCCTCTGCAGTGCAGGAGAATGCTAAGAGCTGGATGATGTCACTTGGGAAGTTGCTTAATGAGTTAGCAAGAGAGGAGCTCTTCAGCCTTCAAGATGAGATTCAGGTAGGTGTTTTCAGTTTGATTTTTTTTGTTTTCTTTATCACATAGACTAAAAATGAATCTGGCATTTTATTTGCTTGTGTTTTGTGTTTGACTCATTATTGTAATTTTGACAATTGCTTTGTCAGTGTTGATTCTGGAAATGATCTTTACTTTTTACAGAGATTATCAGAGAATGTGAATAGACCTCCTGAAACCCTGGATGATCTCAGAGTTGTCCTGAGTGCATTTGGAGTGGTCAAAAGTGTTTCCCTTGAGGTGGAGCTGAGGTACTTGGACATTGAGGAGAGATACAGAACTCTTGCAATGTACAATATTCCAGTAAGTGCATGTCTCATCACACCTTTCAGATCTCAGCTAAGGGCACAAATGCCTCACGTGTGAATGAAGAAATAGTTTCCTTTTTAAGATGTGTTATAGAATTACAGTGTTGTAAGGTTTGAAGGGATGTCTGGAGACTCTGTAGTCCAGACTCCCTTCTCAAATCAGTCTGTCCACCTGAAAATGGACACATGGCATTTGTTTAAATCTGATTAAGGTCACTTCAGTATTGGTTTTGTGCTTTGCAAATTTATAATGTAAGCACATACTCCTCACTTTCTTGTTAAATGTGTGTCTACCTATGTCTTGTGAGAGGTGCTACTTTTGTTTTAGGTACCTGAAGAAGAGCAAGAGAAGTCTGGCCATCTTAGGGAAGCATGGGAGACTCTCCTTATGGAAGCAGCAGAAGTCAGTCACAGCCTAGATTGTAAAGGAGGTGTAAAAGAAACATTCACAAAGGTAATATTTGTAATTAGTATTGAAAACAATTAGATATGGAAACTATTTAATGAAACTGTTTAAATACTGTTCTTTTTAGGTGACACAACAGGAAGTTGAGAACTACAGCAAAGAGACAGAAGATTTTTTCCAGAAACTCTTGACTGAGGGGCCTGGTGTTGTTGGGGATGATCTTGATAAAGGTAAATGGATTAATGTGCGTGAAGTGATGTTTTGAAAATATTAGTCTTTGGACAATTCAAATTTTATGTAAAACAAGAAAATTATGCTTTCCTTATTAACATACAAACTCATCAGCTGGGAATGTGAACATTTTAATACTGGAACACCTAGAGACTAAATGCAAATTCTGTCTTATTTATTTCCCATGAACCCTGTGATGATTTATGTGGAAAAATTCCTCTCCTTTCCCAGGACTAGAACTCATGGCTATGTTTGAAAAAGAATTAGAGAGACTGGAAGAAAGGCAGCGGGAACTGGGCAGTGCTGAGAAACTTTTGGGCTTGCCAGCAACAGCATACCCCAACTTAATAAAAGCACAGCAAGATGCAAAAGCTCTGAAGCAGATCTATGACATTTATGCACAACAAAAAGTGAGTGTCACACTGAGCCTGCAGATACAGCAAAGGTGGGGGACAGAAGAAGAGGCTGCATTGCCCCCTGGTTACTGTCAACTCTGAAGCCTTTGCATGAAATAGGCTTATGCCCTGTGAAATGATTTTAATATGAGTGCAGCACTGTCAGTGTCTCCATGGTAAACACATCCTCTCATCAGATGAGAACAGACTTCTCCCAGCCTCCAATAATTGTTGGATGGCATTTTACTGCACACAGCTCCTGATCAGTTCAGTGAAACTACTTTTGGATATAGGATGTGTACAGGTGACACTGGGTATCAGGCTTTAAGTATTTTTAAAGAAGTTTAATTTTTCCAAAATTTAAATGCCCTGTAAAGTATGGTCCTGTTCTCCATATTCCTTTTTTACTATTTCTTATACAACTGATTGTGTTTGGCTATGAGTCTGTCTTGGACATGAACTTGTCTCTCCCTGTGTTTGTAAAATCTGAATATAATTACATGTTGGGGGTCAAAACAAGAAGGAACATGATTTTTTTTCCTTCTCAATGTCCTTGTTTCCAGGCAGCTAAAGAGGAATGGTCTCAGACACTCTGGATAAACCTCAATGTCAAGGTTCTTCTGGATGGAACCGAAGGATTTCTGAAAGTGCTCCGGAAGCTGCCCAGACAAATGCGGGGTATGCCAATTGCTGTCCAACTGGAAAAAAAACTGAAGGCATTTCTAAACTCCATTCCTTTGCTGCTTGATTTGAAAAATGAAGCTTTAAGAGAAAGGTTTGTTTTTTATTTACATCACTATATATAGAAGTATTTGATGTGTTGGAACTTTCAGTTTCTGTTACTGGGGCCATGCCATGTCCTGCAGCTTGGAACTTTATTTCTGCCTAATGAACTTGTGTAATAGCATGAAAGGTGCTGCAGTTACTGGGATACTTTATGTATTCAAACCAGTAGTTCTTGTTTAAAGAACAAGATGCTAAACATAAATTCATTATTATATATTACAGTTGGTTTTGTTTTTTACCATATCGTGGTGTTAAACTGATGTGTCAATTTAAAACAGGCATTGGGAAGACCTTATGGAGAAAACAGGAACAAGGTTTGAAATGAAAACAGAAACATTCACTTTGGAAAATATGTTTGCCATGGAACTTCACAAATATGCTGATGTTATCAGTGATATAGTTGGAACTGCTGTTAAAGAACTCAGCATTGAGAAGGTAATGTATTGAATTCTATGATTGTAGTAAAACTAAAAAGACAAGAATGACAAGAATCAGTTTTATTTAAGATTTTTAAATTAGCATGACTGCAAGTTTGGCTCTGCTAACGAGCTCCTACTGGTACAGGATCCTTGCATAAGTGGGTTTGGCAGCAGCTTATTAGATTTCTATGATTACAGTAAGAAAGGTTGTCCTATGAAAATGGATCTGAAGAAGGATCCATTCTCTTGCTGTCATGTCTGAAATAGACCCTTCATTATAAGCCAGAGTTAGAAAATCTGTGCAAGTTTTGCTGGATTAACTGGTTTTGTTTTTTGCTAGGATTTGAGTTCTCTGATTTCTGAAATATGCATCTTTTTATGTTCACATGCAGGGAATGAAGGAAATAATAGAAACATGGGAAAATATGAAATTCCCTGTAGAAGTGTACACCAAAGGCACTGAGACACGAGGCTTTATTCTGGGATCTGTAGAGGAAATTTTAGAGACTCTTGATGACAACAATGTCAGTCTTCAGAGCATTTTGGGCAGTCGATTTGTGGGTCCTTTTCTTCCATCTGCTCAAAAATGGGAAAAAACTCTGTCATTGATTAGTGAAGTGAGTGAGGTAAGAGGAAAGTACTGGACTAAATAATTAATGCTTATTATTTATAATCCAAATTTTCCATTGTACTTGTGTTTCCTCTGATGGTAACATTTGATTCCTAGATCTGGATATCAGTTCAGAGAAAATGGATGTACCTGGAGAGCATTTTTGTTAGTGGAGATATCAGGTCACAGCTTCCAGAGGAAGTCAAAATATTTGACCGTGTAGACCAAATGTTTAAACAGGCAAGTAACTGTCTTGTGATCAGCATAATTATTTAGTGCATTTTGCTTCCAGTTCCATAGTTACTTTTAGTCTTCTGTGGCATGTGTGATGCTGAGAATGATGTGCTATAATTCACTGAATGTGAGATTGGGGAACCCAGGAATTTTGTGTTTTACTTCACATCTGTCATAATCAGAAGACTTCTCCTGATTTAGCTAAGATGGGCAGAGGTGAGATTCCTTGGCTGGCAGCATGGGGTAGGCAGAATCTCCTTTTCCTTCCATTGTTTACAACTTTTAACTTGATAAGAAGAAGCTTAGATGTGTTCCTATTGATTGAGGAGCTGTGTGCATGCTAAAAAGGCTTTCCTGCTTCATACCACTGTTCCCATATTGAACACATATTCCTGGCATGAATATGGCTTACTCTTTTGTTTCCCATGTGCAAAATTGAGAGAATACTGTGATATTGAAATATGATGTTTGATCACTCCTTTAAGTACCATTGTGTACAGGAGCAAAGTCAGCTATGTGCTTAAGCTGGCCCAGCTGGGGACACAGGCTTGTCTGGCTTCCAGTTGTTTTTACAGTTGTATCTCCATAAACACACTACCTTTTATGTTTTCATACAGCACTGCAGCACCACAAAACCATTTCAAAACCATTTAAAACCCTTTGATTCACTTCTATAAGGACCTGTACTGTTTGTGCTGTTCTTATGCTTTGTCATTAATTAAATATAATTTAATATAACCTACTGCTGTTCAAAATTTTCTCAACTTCCTTTTCTCCCTGTATAGATAATGAACGAAACTGTAAAAGACCCAATAATAAAAAATTGCTGTGAAGCCCCAAATCGTCTGTCAGACCTCCATCACATAAACAATGTGCTGGAGAAATGCCAGAAAAGCTTGAATGATTATTTAGATTCCAAGAGAAATGCTTTCCCGAGATTTTTCTTTATATCTGATGACGAGTTGCTCAGTATCCTTGGCAGCAGCAATGCACTCTGTGTCCAGGAGCACATGATAAAGGTACAGTGTCTGGTTTTCCACAGTGCCTTGTACTTTTAGGTGCTTTAAAACATTTAACAGACTGTACTGTACATGCTCATAATGATGCATGAATATTTTTTGCATACAAAGAGAATCCTGACAGCATCTTGAAGAAGCTTCTGAATAACCAGATCAAATCTGAGGCACAGTCTCTGCTGCCTCTCACACTGGTTGGTAGCAGTTACAGCAGAGGAACATTCAAGATACACCAGAATGATCTATCATTAAACAACTTTCCTCATAGATTGTAGCTCCTCCTAGCTCTTAATTTCTAGGGAAAAAAAATTCAATGTCACTTGAGCTTGATTATTTGTTTGATGTTCTGCAGTTCTGCTGGGCTATATATCAGCATTTATATTTGATTACTTAGGAGTCAGATCCATTTCTCTGGAGGAGACAGCAGGGGCTGCACACACTTCTATCTTGGAGGCTTTGTTTCTAAAATACCGGCGAATTTCCTTGGTGTGTTTCAGATGTTTGATAATGTGGCCTCGCTGAGGTTCCGGGATGGTGACAATGATGAGAAGATTGCCACAGCCATGATCTCAGCTGAGGGGGAGGTGATGGAGTTCCGACAGGATGTCCCTGCTGTGGGCAGAGTGGAGAACTGGATGACAGCAGTGCTGGAGGAAATGAGACGGACCAACAGACGCCTCACCAAGGAAGCCATTTTTCGATATTGTGAAGACAGAAGCAGGTGAAACAATCAGTGTCAAGGATAACACAAATAACCTGATATGTTAGGGATAGAAAAAGGTTAAGGCACAATTTTACAATTACACAATTTAATCTGTATTTCTCTATGTGGAGGGATAATAATACATTCACATGCACTATTTAAACCAACCATGAAGAATGCATAATCTCTCATATCTATTTTCCTAAATCTTGATTTTAATTTTTGTGCATTCAGTAAGTTTTTCGCATGATGAATTCCACTTGGTAATTTTATACCTGGAACAAGCAGCTTTTGTATCAGAATATTTCCTAGGCTTTTGAAATCCCACAGCCTACTTTGATAGAAGTCTGTCTGTCTCTAAAAAGTTTGGCTTGTGTTGTAGCTGTTGCAGGAACAGGAGGTATTTTTTTGTTATTGTGGGTTTGTTTTTTTTTAATTTTCTGATCAGTTACTTAAAATGAGCAGTAACTCAGCCTCCCTCCCTATATGTGTTTTCCTTAGAGTTGACTGGATGTTGCTCTTCCAAGGCATGATGGTGCTTGCTGCTAATCAAGTGTGGTGGACTTGGGAGGTAGAGGATGTCTTTCGGAAAGTGAAACTCGGAGAAAAGCAGGCAATGAAATTTTACGCTAAAAAAATGCACAAGCAAATCGATGACCTGGTTACCCGCATTACAATGCCCTTGAGCAAAAACGACAGGAAAAAATACAACACTGTCCTCATCATCGACGTGCACGCCAGAGACATCATCGACGTGTTCGTCAGAGACAGGTGAGCTCCAGCTGCAGCTCCCGAGCAGACCCCACACCCAGTGGCTGTGCTGCCGTGCTCACAGGAGCTCTGTGCTGCAGCATCCTGCAGGCTCAGGAGTTCGAGTGGGAGAGCCAGCTGCGGTTCTACTGGGAGCGCGGGCCGGACGAGCTGACGGTGCGGCAGTGCACCGGCGCCTTCTCCTACGGCTACGAGTACATGGGGCTCAACGGGCGCCTCGTCATCACGCCGCTCACCGACCGCATCTACCTCACCCTCACACAGGTGCACCTTCCAGGACGTTTTGCTAACGAGCCCTTGTTATACTTAATCACATCCTTGTTTTACTGCTGTCTGCCACTGTGATATTTGCCACTAAGATATTTGAAATCAGTTGTTCCCACCTCATTGCCGCAAAGATGATGTAGAAGGCATTGGCAGATAAAATTTTTTGTACCCAAGGGCTCATTTTGGTTCATTGGTTTTGTTGCCAACCTAACATAAATCTAATCCAAGCTTTGCTTTGCTTTGTGGTTTGTCTTCGAAGGCTTTATCAATGTTTTTGGGAGGAGCACCAGCAGGGCCAGCAGGTACAGGGAAGACAGAAACAACCAAGGATTTGGCCAAAGCACTGGGCTTGCTGTGCGTAGTGACAAACTGTGGAGAAGGCATGGACTTCAAAGTAAGAGTTCAAGATCTGTGTTCTCTGATAAAATGCCAATTTCTGCTCTTTATCAGTGCCCAGGATAAGGACACCCTCTGAACTTCTACATAAATATCTCCCTTATAGATATCATGTTGTTTGATAATAAAATTTTGTAAAAAATATTGCTTTTGAATCAATTCCTGAAGGAATTTCTGGCCCTTTCAAGCAGGGGAGCAATGACTATATGGTGTGTGTTCAAGTTCACAATAAAAAATCTGCACTTGGCAAGTGATTATTGCAAGACCTTATGGCTGATAAACATCCCGAGGTTTATCCACCATTAAGAATTTTAGCATGTTCTCAAATTTTTTTGACCCAGAATGTTTTATGCAGTCACTGCTGAGAAGTTTTTCTTGTTGTTCCTTTTAGGCAATTGGTAAAATTTTCTCAGGCCTCGCCCAGTGTGGTGCATGGGGATGCTTTGATGAATTCAATCGCATCGATGCTTCTGTGCTTTCAGTCATTTCTTCCCAGATTCAGACGATCCGAAACGCTTTAATGAACGGGTGGAAAAGATTTCTGGTAAACATTAAAAAAGAAGAGTTGTTGTGAAGGCTGATCTTGATTTTCAGGCTAAGATACAGGGTTAGACCCCATCATTAGATCAAAGGGCTGCTGCTTCTGTAGTTTGTTTGTGCTGAACATTTCAAACTCCTGAGTATGTACTTTTGGTTTGAAAGATGTTAAATCCTTGCTGATTACCTAATCCTTTGCTAGGTTCTTCCTTTGTGAAGCAAGATAAAAGTGATCTTAATAGGATAATAGCAAGTAAACGGAGTAGTCTAGTAGTAATGAGGAACAGCAGTAATTTAACTTGATGTGGATTGTGAGGTTTTGTTTACTGATGCTTATTGGAACTCAAAAACCTCAGAAAATTTGAGACTTGTGAAATATCTTAAAGAAGATGCATTCATCCCACTGTTTATATCAGAATGACTGTCTAAAGCTAAATATTTTAGCACTTTGTCCTAAGTGGGTGCCCCAGTATTACTGGTTTTCTCTTTGAGCAAATAGTATTGCTGTTTTTAGTTCCTAATTGACATTGTTCTAATGTTCTCTTATGCCTTTAGTTTGAGGGACAGGAGATTTCCCTTGACAGCCGTATTGGCATTTTCATTACAATGAATCCTGGCTATGCTGGCCGGACTGAGCTCCCTGAGTCTGTCAAAGCTCTCTTCAGGCCTGTGGTTGTTATTGTACCAGATCTTCAGCAGATCTGTGAAATAATGCTGTTTTCTGAAGGGTTCCTTACAGCAAAGGTAAGAAAATTCTATTGTTACCCATACCCGTGTACCCACCCACGTTTGCATGGCCAGTAGCAATGTCCACATTCGTGATCATTCTGATTAAATCTCAAACAGGTCCTTGCCAAAAAGATGACAGTGCTGTACAAGCTGGCAAGGGAACAGCTTTCTAAACAACATCACTATGATTTTGGACTGCGAGCCCTGAAGTCAGTGTTGGTAATGGCTGGAGAATTGAAAAGAGGATCAGCAGACCTCAGTGAGGTAGATTTGCTGCTTAGTTACCCTGGGCATATAATCTTCTTCATTAGAAAGGGGATGTGTTTCCCCATCTGATGTAGTTTGGTTTGGAAATAGGAACACTGGTGTTTTTATTTCACTTCATTCTTATGGAGTTTCACTGTGCTCTCTGCTACTAGAACTCCAGGCAAAGTAGGGAAATCTATGGAAAATGAGATATTTTCCTGCTTGTTTATTCCAGAATGCAAATAGCCACATTAATATCTCTGGATGCCTAGCAAAAACTGGTTTTTGAGCAGTGAGTGCTCCAGCTCAGGGAATACCTGCAGCCATTTGGCATTTGATTGACATGGTAGAAAAAGGCAGTGTATTATTCTTGGTTATTGATCTACTTAATCCATATAAAGTAACCTCTGTTGTTTCCACTAGGAGCTGATGACAAAAAACATTCTGAAAGCTATACTGAAATAATCAAGCAATGGTTTTTAAAGATTTAAAGTTCTGAAGTACCTCATTTTAGCCAATTAATTAACTAAAGATTGATTTTGCTATGTTTTAACTAGGAAGTTGTACTAATGAGAGCTCTGCGAGATATGAATCTTCCTAAATTTGTATTTGAAGATGTGCCTCTCTTCCTTGGCCTCATCTCTGACCTTTTTCCTGGCCTGGATTGCCCTCGAGTCCGCTACCCTGACTTTAATGATGCTGTAGAACAAGTGCTGGAAGAACGAGGTTATGTTGTTCTACCAGTCCAGGTATAAAAAAATGTTAATTGTTTGAGGTTTTGTTGTAAACATGAGGCTGCAGGTGCATTGTTGCACCCTGGAGTTGCTCCAGGAAAGTTTGTCTGATATAGACCAGCTGCTAACCTTGTCCAAAGAGTTATGACAGTGGTCTGCTGGATCTGTGTTTATTTTTCAGGTGGATAAAGTAGTTCAGATGTATGAGACAATGTTAACTCGTCACACTACAATGGTGGTCGGACCTACTGGAGGTGGCAAGACAGTTGTTATTAAAACCTTGTGCCAGGCCCAAAACAAGTGAGTGCAGAATGTAAACCAGGCTGGAAGATGGCACAGTCTGTATTACTCAGTCCAGTCATGACAGGATCAACAGCTGCCCAGAGAATTTGCTTGGGTTAACATAAGATGATAGGGTGACATTTTACTCTGGCTTTTCTTGCTGTATCTTTAGGCTGGGATTATTGACAAAGCTTTACACACTGAACCCTAAAGCTATGAGTGTGATTGAGCTGTATGGGATCCTTGACCCTGTCACACGAGACTGGACAGATGGAGTCCTGTCAAACATTTTTCGGGATATCAACAGACCCACTGACAAGAAAGAGCGAAGGTAGGCAGCTAGAAATCATTGTGCTGCTTTTGAGATCCTGGGATTTACATCAATTAAAGAACAGTTTATATGGTACTATTTAAAAAAAAACAAATGCTAAATAACTAGAAAGTGTCTAGGGGTCTTTCTGAGAGTATGCAATTATAAAAAATGAATGGTAGACTTCAAAATACCTGGACTGACAATTACACCATTGATGACACTTCTGAATACAGAAATATGTTAGCAAAATCAGAGATCAGTCTGTGGCCCATGACTCTTGTACACAGGTACATTCTCTTTGATGGAGATGTGGATGCTCTCTGGGTTGAAAACATGAATTCTGTCATGGATGACAACAAGTTATTGACCCTGGCAAATGGGGAGAGGATTAGGCTTCAGGCACACTGTGCTCTGTTGTTTGAGGTAAGAAATGACTGTACCATTTAGTACATGGGAAGGGTTAGGTACAGATGGGGTTTCAAAGCCTGAGAAGCAGTTACTGTGTGTCATTATCTTGTGTGATTATTTTACAGGTTGGGGACTTACAGTATGCATCTCCTGCCACAGTGTCCCGCTGTGGAATGGTCTTTGTAGATCCTAAAAATCTGAGATATGAGCCCTACTGGCAGAAGTGGGTCAAAGGAAGAGAAAATGAGGTGAGAATTTCTGTACTTGTTCAGAGAGTATTTATATTTAATACTCAACTATAGACAGCCTTTGGTAGAATTGATTCCTTCAAGAACAATCATATCTGGTCAGTCAGGTGTTGATGGGAAGCTCTGCTGTCAAAATTTTTCTTTACAACTGAATTATTGTCTTTTTTGTGTTCCTTAGAAAGAGAGAGTGGAATTGGATCGTCTCTTTCAAAAGTATGTGCCCTACCTTATTGATATGATTTTGGAGGGAATTGTGGATGGCAAACAGGAACGAAAGCTGAAGACCATTGTTCCTCAAACAGATTTAAATATGGTAAGAAACAGAGAATAAGGGTTGAACGTTTTTAATTCAAAAGAAAACACAATGGTAGAGAAAATAAAACCTTCCCAAAGAAAGCACAGGAGGAGAGTCTGTACTGAAATGTCAGTTTGCTACTGATGAGCACAAAGAGACACCAAACCAATCAGCACCTAACAATGCTCTTCTACTGATCTTGATACACATAGCAGTAGTTTAGCTTGTAAGAACAAAAGACCAGCAATCAGCTGGAAACATATTGAGAGTTTTCATGCATCTAAATGGCAATTTTGTTTACAGATTTGTCCTTTTACCAACAGATCGTGCAGCTGACTGTGATGCTGGAAGTCCTTCTGGTACAGCCTGAAAATCCTGATGTTCTGGAGTGTTTTTTCTTGGAAGCTTTGTATTGCTCCTTAGGTGCTTCTCTTCTTGATGCTGGGAGAATTAAATTTGATGAAAACATTAAACGTATTTCCTGCATGACTGTTGTGCAGGGTGAGAATGTCCTGGCTAAGCCAGGGGAGCTGCCAGGTAGGATCTTGTCATCATTTCATCTGAATCCCATTCATTGTAATAAAAAAGTGATAGTTGTCATGAAGGTGCTCGAGTAGAGAAATTTCAGTTGCCTTAGTGAGTTAAATGACTTGTAAATAGAACAAAGTGTTGCCCAACTTGGTCTACAATCTTATCCTTCACTTTCACCTCAATCAGATTGTTTTCTTAGGAAATATTTCAGTGTCCTAAAAAACTTGTATTTTCCTAATGTTTTGCAGGTCAGCTGCCAACTTTGTATGATTTCCATTTTGATGCATCTCAAAAAAAGTGGGTGCCTTGGATGCAACTTGTTCCTCAATATATTCATGATCCTGAAATGAAATTTCTTGACATTCTAGGTGAGTATAAGATAAACTACAGTGATGATGAGCTTTGAATTCCTAATGTGTCACCACCAAGTGCATGGCACTTACCATGAGACATCTTTTTTCTGTACTGAAGGTCATTTACTCAGGTTCAGTTTCTTGTTGGCATAAATCAGTTTCTTTAAAGTTCTTTTCACAGTAGTTTAGCAGTCATAAAGTTGATGTTTACAGCATTGTGTAATAAAAAAGTGAGGAAAGGATGAAAGCAAGTTTCAATTAATAAGGCTTATTTAGGAGCTAATAATGCCTTTTAGAAGCTGGAACAGCAGAAGAATCTCAGTTTGCTCTACCAGAAATTCTAGGAAAACATCAGCTTGTGGTTCAGGTATTCAGTAAATAAAAGTTACACTCTTAGGGCTGTTACTGGTTGTTACTTCAAGCATTGCCTAATGGTGCTTTTCACAGTTAAAGACAATTTTGGCACATAATTTACAGTGATACTCCAGCAAGCACAGGTTAACTTCGCTGACACAAGAGATAAATTTATGATCTCTGAAGTTGCTCCAAATGCAGGCGATTCACAAGGAAAAAAATTAATCTCTGTAGAGTTCTGGGAAAATGCTTATGGTCCAAATAAATCCTGATTATATCCTTGAAATAGAGATTAAATGAAGCTTAACCACACCATGACCCTCCTATATAAAAGACAACTTCTTTTTAGTATACACATATAGAAGAAAAGATCCCACTGAGAAAGACTGAAAATAGATACTTAAGCAATTAAAATTTTCTTTCACATTGTTAATGAATTGATAATTCAAATGATGTCTTTGTGGAACTGCATGTTAATACCTTGAGAGTGTGTTCCAGCACTATTCTATAAATATAAATCCCCCAGCTGTAGTGCATTTTCACTTAGCCAGTGATGGTTCCTGCCTTTTTCAGTGCCCACAGTGGACACCACACGCACTGCTTGGTTGCTGGAGCAGATGGTGAAAGTGAAACGCCCAGTTGTTCTTGTAGGTGAATCGGGGACATCTAAGACAGCAACTACCCAGAACTTCCTAACCAACCTGGACAGAGACCGTAATGTATGTGTGAGGCATTTTGCCCTGTTTGTAAAGCTGCATTTTCATTCTTTGCCCTTGTGTTAAATTTGCATTGTGAAGGCCGAGTCTGCGGGTTGCAGTATTGACTGCAAACTCCAGACCCAAAGTGTGTGACTGATTTGAAAATCCTTCAAGATCAAAGATGTTTTGTTCTCTTTTACCTTGTACAGACTCAATCATAGAAAGTAAAAATATATCATCAAGGTGCTAAAGATGGGCTTACTTTTCTTTGTCATCTATTCAAGTGAATAATGGACCTGAGCAGCATTTCTTGTATGTCTGACCGCTAATATAAAAAATATTTTTTGAATGCTCTAGTAAAAAAACCAACAAAACAGGTTAGAATCCATTCTTATCATCTGCTCCTGTTTGCAGCTGGTGCTGGTAATTAACTTCTCTTCTCGTACCACATCCATGGACATTCAGAGAAACCTGGAGACAAACGTAGAAAAACGAACTAAGGACACTTTTGGCCCTCCCATGGGAAAACGCCTCCTTGTGTTCATGGATGATATGAATATGCCAAGGGTAAGCTGCCAATAGTTTTGCAAGAAACATTTGGGGTGGCACTGATATGGTCCCTGCATGCACAAATCCAGTGTGCATTTAGTTTATCTCAGAGAAGAGGAGATAACTTTTCCCATAGGAGGCATTGGGATGAGCCTTCACTCAGTGCCAGAGCTTTACAAAGTGTCCCTTTGTCCCTGTAACGTTCTCCTGAGTATGGAACCCAACATTCCCACATTTAAAGCAGTAACTGGTGAGCTGAGGTGCTGTGCTTTGGTGTACCCTGCAGATTGATGAGTATGGCACACAGCAGCCCATTGCCCTGCTGAAGCTGCTGCTAGAGAAAGGTTTCATGTACGATCGTGGTAAGGAGATGAACATCAAATTCCTTCGGGACCTGGGCTTTGTTGCTGCCATGGGCAAGGCTGGAGGAGGTCGCAATGAAGTTGACCCTCGATTCATCTCACTCTTCAGTGTTTTTAACATCCCTTTTCCTTCTGAGCAATCACTGCATTTGATCTACTTCTCCATCCTGAAAGGCCACACCGAGGTAATTTCACTGTTTTTAAAGGATTGCTCAACAGATGTATTACTTTTAAATCGATGTTTATTTCTATGTTCTTGCAAGACCTGAAATCTGTTACCACTTTTTTTATACCTAGAACCTCACACAAACCTTTCTTTTCTGTATCTCAACAGGTTTTACATTGTTTAGATAAGTTCTTGTGTAATATGTAAACATTCAAGCCAGCAGATAATTTATAAACCTGGGGCTTTTCTTGGGTTGAAATGTGTGAATGATTTGATTACAGTTCCTTTAAGTGACTACATGAAGATCAGAAAACTCCTGAATGAGTGTGAAAAATGTAATATAATGCAATAGAATGCATTACTGGCAAGGTATCTGTACCATTAGATATGAAAAGAGCAGTTTAATTTTTCTGCTATAAAAATCTTGTAGGAATTCATGTCACTGAGTTTAATGTTATCTTTAACACTCAGAAAGTTCCAGAGTGAAGATGGAGCCTGCCCTAAACATTTAACTGCAGAATGTTCATGCTATAGAGAATTTTTGAACCAAACAGATTTAAAAACTGGAAAGCAGATTATGTTTAATAGCACTGAGCTCTCTCTGGGCAGTCTCATGAAAACACCTCTTCTTTCTCATGTTTGCAGAACTTTAATGAGTCCATAGCAGCCATCTCTGACAAGATTACTCAGTGTACTTTGGAACTTTATAAAATGGTTGTTACTGACCTGCCCCCTACTCCTTCCAAGTTCCACTACATTTTTAACCTGCGGGATCTTTCCAGGGTCTATAATGGACTTGTTCTTACAGATTCAGAAAGGTAAGAATAGAAAAATTGTCATTAGTGGTTCCACACCTTTATTTATTTTTTTTTTTTTTTTGTGAATCTGAATGAAAATGAGGTGATTTGGTTCAGGAAATCAGTCACATTTGATCACTTTTCACTAAACCACAATGAGAAATAGAACTTCCTAAATTGTCATCTTGCTCTTGATGCCAAACACTGATGTATTAATCTCTCTTAAATAAGATACCAGAGGTAAAAATGCAAACAAATTAGTTATTATGAAAAGAACCAAATCATGAAAAGTAAAAAGGTCAGTCCAGAATTTGGTCCTTGTTATTAACCATATGGCCTCAGGAATGGTGTCAGCTCATTTGGTGCAGTCTGATATTTGGATGTTATTTCAGGTTTCACACGGTGACCCAGATGGTGAGAGTTTGGAGAAATGAGTGCCTGAGGGTTTTCCATGACAGGCTGATTAATGAAGCAGACAAAGAATTGGTGAGTAATTTCTTTCACTTTTTTAGTAGTCACTGACTATTATTATGGCAATTAATTTGCAACAGCAACACTGCTAAGTGTTGGATTCAGGTGTTGCTGTCCAACTGCAGATTTGTCTAAGCAATATGTTGCTCATTAATTTAAAACATGGCCCATGGAAGATTTTTTCCTCAAACAATGTGATGATGTCAGACTAAGAAAGCAGATGTGCTGAAGGAATGGAAAGTATCACTTGGTTTGCCTGTCCAGGAAAATTGATTGGCAGAAGTACAGGTGATGAAGTGTGAGAGAAGTACAGGAGAAAACTCAGGAAATCATTTCAAGTCAGTATTTTCCTTCAGGAAGGATTCTACCAGAATGTGATGACAATCAAGTAGTAAAAAGGATAAAAGCCAAGTTCTTACACTGTGGCTTCAGTTCTGGCTATTATGCAAATTGGAAAATGCTTCAAATTATAGCTTAAAACACAAAAGAGAACAATGCCAATTTTAAACCCTGAGATTTAGGAGAGAAATTGAAGTAGTCTACTCATCTAAAAGCAACCTGCTTTGCTTTGGAAGTTGCTTAGATGAAAAGAGGTGGGCCAAGAAGGCTTCAGATTTTTCTAGTTAAAACTTTCTCCTCTAACATACAAAGGTACATCTCCAGCTCAATTTTCACAATACAGAATATTGATGTAGACTTTGAAACTTTGTGAGAGATCTTTCTGGTGAGACATCTATGAATGCTGAAAAGGGAAGTTTATGAATATACTGTTTACACCAAAATATGAGAAGGTGTTTTATTTAACAGGCTTCTCCTTTTTTGTTTTGATGTTCTACAGTCGATTGGCTTGAACCATTCTTGAACTGCCAATTAGATCATTTTAGATCATACATAGAACATAGAAGGGGGCTGTAATCTTTGGATCTTCTACTGATATAAATATCACCTTGAAATAAATCAGTATTTGAGCAAGAATCTGCACTATCACCTTCCAAAGTATTACTGGATTCACAATCAAATGCTTTGTTGTGTTGCCTGACTCATTTCATATCTTTGAAGGTGCAAGGCCATATAAAAACCTTGGTTGAAGAGCATTTCCCAGATGACTTGGAGAGGGTCATGAGGGATCCAGTTCTTTTTGGTGATTTCAGAACAGCCCTGAATTATGCAGAACCTCGTCTTTATGAAGATATCCAAGACTATGACATAGCAAAAGCTCTCTTTAAGGTAGAGTGCATCAGCTGGGGACTGTGTCTGAGGAAGAGGCAGGAACCTGCTTCAAACTGCAGGAAATCTCTTCTGTGTGCACATAGAGCTTTGTGTGCTTCTATGCCCATTTGGGGTTTGCAGGGATGAAAGCTGAGGATCACCTAGAGAGTCAGCAGAGTTTTCCAAGAGTCCATTTTCCCTGAGGAATGGCAAAGGAATAATGCTGCTGAATGGGCTGTTCTCTTAATGTTATGAATCGTTTCATTGGTCTCCTAGTAACATTCTGTTCACCTTTCTCTGAAGGAGATTCTGGATGACTACAACGAGTATAATATTAAAATGAATCTGGTTCTTTTTGATGATGCTCTGGAGCATTTGATCCGGATCCATCGCATCATCCGGATGGACCGCGGGCACGCCCTGCTCATCGGGGTGGGAGGCTCAGGGAAGCAGTCCCTGACAAGACTGGCTGCTTATACAGCTGGATGTGAGGTTAGTGACCCTGTGTCTTGGCTGTGAAAAAAGACAAGGAAAGTAAAATTGTGATTGGGATTGAACTGGGGATGGGGGTGAGTCGGTCAGTCAAGACAAGATCAGGTTGGCAGTTCTTCCCTGTGGAGAGAAACCCCAGATGAGGTGATTGCCAGGAGGTCCAAGATGATGACTGTGTGTGATCTGGGCAGAAAGCTGTCAGTGCCTGAATCTGGGTTTTGGCACTGGGGAAGGAAAACAGGGATGGGTTTGGTGATGAACAGCTATTTGTCCCTAACTACTGCTGTTGATACTTGTATTAGAGCAGCACTCCAGTGCTACTTGAGGAGCCTTGTTGTGATTGATACAATAATACATAATACTGTATTATTTCAGAGAGGAAATGTTCCTCTCAGAGGCACTTTACTTAAAAACACTTGGAAGGAAAGAACAAAAAAGGAGGATGACACAAAGCAGTTTTGAAAATGCAAGCCTGCAGGGTTGTACAAATGCACAATTTTATTGATATTTAAACATTTACTGATGACTGGGGCCAAACTAACCCCTTTGATTCAGTCTAACTGAAATTCAGAGTTACCATCATGTCTTGGGCCCACCTGTCTTCTTAGTGTTTGTTTTCATCCTTAGGTGTTTGAGATCATCTTGAGTCGAGGCTACGGAGAAAATAATTTCCGAGAGGATTTGAAAAATTTGTACCAGAAGCTGGGTATTGATGACAAGTCAATGGTCTTCTTGTTTACAGATGGCCATGTGGCAGAAGAGAGTTTCCTGGAACTCATCAACAACATGTTGACTTCAGGTGCCACTGGCAGCCTCTCTGCTTGTGACTCATTATCTCACCTGTGCCCTTGATACAGCCATTACTGGTTCACCCTGTGTCCTCTGCTGCTTTAGTTACACCTTTCAGTATGACCTGAAATGGTATTGGCCCTAATCATGGCTTTCTGGAGCCTTCTCACAGTCATTTATATGTGTGCAGAGGTTATAGGGTTCATTCATGCTGGTGATGATGCTGAAGGAGTCTCAGAGTTCTTCCAAGACTGAGGGAAACTTCAGCTGCATTTGGCCACAAACCCACTTGTCCAATTGGCTTTTGAACAGCATTCATCTGAACTGCAGCAACTGTTCATGGGTGTATATGTATACATGTCCTGAAATGTAATTTGGGATCCTCTGGTGGAGGAAGCAGCTGGAAATGAGCAGCAGCTGGCACTGTGTGACCACCCTCTCTATAGAACTTCCTCCACAGTCTGAGAACTGATGAGTTAATTGTATCCCTTTTCTTGTTCTAGTTTTCCCTGTCTCTGGTCTGACATTAAGTTACTTAAGCAGTATTTGCCACAAGATTGAGAGAACAAAAATGTGAACTGATGGTTCACAGACACTAATGATGATTTTCTTTGCAGAGTTAAAAGTTCTTTATGTTCCTGTGACATTTTATATACATTGCTGAAGCCCAAACAAAAATGTATTAATTATTCTTCTAAATCCCAAGTATGGCCTATTTTCCATGAGGGCTATGGGAAGGAGGAGAAGCATAGAGAGATGGATTGGTTCATTCAAAACTACTCAGAATCATTTTTGCAGAACTAGGTTTAAAATTGGTTTCTCATCTGCCCTATCCCCAGCCATATGGTTTCCTCTTACTGCTTGTTCTCACTAGCATTCTTCCGTCCTTATGGCACAGGAATGGTGCCAGCCCTTTTTGCAGATGATGAAAAAGACACCATACTAAGTCAGATTGGAGAAGAAGCTGCTAAAGCTGATGTGGGCCCAGCTAAAGAGAGTATCTGGCAGTATTTTGTAAGCAAATGTGCAAGCAACCTTCACATTGTCCTGGGAATGTCCCCAGTTGGGGAGGACCTGAGAACGTGGTGCAGAAATTTTCCAGGTATCAGTTGTACACATTGCTTGGTCACTTCCCTGTGAGATACAGATTTACAGGAAAGGGAAAAATCTCCAGTGGACACTGAGAGATGTCTGGCAGCTAAAAACTAAGCAGAGCAGGTTTCATGATTAAGGATTTGCACTGCATGATTTTTTTCCAGTTAATTACCACATATCGGTGGACAGTATTGATTAGCATTTATCAAATCAGTTCATTTTCCAGCTGAACAGCTAGAAATCAATTGGTCAGCCTCACTGAACTGGAAATACACAGCCTTTGTCTGCAGCCTCTTTTCTGTAATTTACAGCAGAAAGCATGGTGTGAAATCATTATGAAACTAGGGTGGTGGGAAGAGAAACATTTTTGTATCCAAAGCCAAAAAAAGGGCGTGGTGGGAGGGACACCCATGGAGGGAAAAAACACCTGAGCCTGGCAGGGGCTGCAGGGGGCTGAAAGGAGGCCTGGGAAACAGAAGAGGCTCATCAAAGATGGGTACAGGGAATGCTAAACCAGGCCCTAAAATACCTTTCAGCTCTTGACTGTAGGGCCTAAGTAATGTGGGGTTAGCAGGACACAGGGGCAAAGCTCATAATTTACTGTCAAAATGGAAGTATGGACTTGGTGGAAAATTCTGTTGCTAAGAAGGAGTCAAGACTAATTTGCAAATTCTTGATGTAAATCTAATTAGAGGACTCCCTGTCTGATTAGGTGTTTGTTTTATAAAGGAATTTTTCAGATAACACTGTCCTTTTATTTTAAGGTCTTGTCAACAACACTGGTATTGACTGGTTCTTGCCCTGGCCTGCCCAGGCCTTGTGTGCAGTTGCACAATCCTTTCTGGGTATGTAACATGTCAGGATTTCAACCCATTAACCCTTGGCATAGCCTAAGAAATGTATTCTTGACTTTGCAGTTATTATACATTTCACAATTTCATTTCCCATTGTGCCTGTTACCTTGAGTCTAAATGGGTAATGCAAAAACCCAGTCAAAAAATGTCACTGGGTGGTAGTTTCTTAATCAAATAGATTTTTTAAATTGCTAAAATTCAAGTTCCCAACTCTGCAGACAATGGGGGCTGTCTACCAGGAGGTTCCCTTCTGGCTTTGCCCTGGTCTTGATTTTTGCCCCAGAAAACAGATTTGTGCCTGGCTTAGGTGTACATAAGAAAGATGGCAATTGGTGTACTCCAAAAAAAGCCATGAATCTTTGATTTTCTAATTTCTTCTGCCCCATTTTAGGAAAAAACCCACGCATCCCACCAGAGAGCTTCCAGTCAGTGATTGACCACATGGTCATGGTGCATGAATCTGTGGGGGATTTCAGCAAGAAATTTCTGGAGAAACTGAGGCGTAGAAATCACGTCACACCAAAAAATTACCTTGATTTTCTCAACACCTATGCAAAATTGCTGGAGGAGAAAAATGAGTTCATTTTAGGTAAGGCTATGTAGACGTTTTCTCCTTTTTAATGAGTGATTTAAATATTTTAAAACCAAAAGAAGTTCTGGTGAGAATCCCACATATTATCCAGAATATGCAAGAATTGTGTTAGCAGTACTATCTAATCCTGGCCACATGTGAATATTCAGGCTCTGTCAAACAATGGGCTTTCCTCAAATCCTTTTGTGAATGAACATGAGCCAGAATCTCCAAACCAGACACTCCTCTGCTTGGGGAAGAGTCGTGCTGAAATCTAATACCAGCATGGCCTCACTCAGGGTTTAACTTTCTTCCTCAAGCAACAATTCTAATTCATACATCAGTGGCACTGAAATATGTGAGGAGGATAAAACACAAACAGTGTAATATGGCAAATAAGTTGTGGCACAGGGCCACTATGTCAGCTCAAGTGACTTTAACAAGATTTTGGCTGTGAGGCTCAGGAAAGGGAAATCTCTCAGTGCAGCTCTAAGGATATTTTCTCTTTATGAGATTGTTGCTGTGTGCTTGAACACAATCAATGAATCACTGACATTTCTCTCTTTTTTTTTTCCCCTACCTAGCACAGTGTAAAAGGCTGGATGGGGGCTTAGTTAAACTGAAGGAAGCTGCTGTACAGCTGGCTGAGCTGAATGTGAAACTTGCTGAGCAAAAGATTGTGCTGACAGAAAAAACAGCTGCTTGTGAGGCTTTGTTACGAGACATTAAAATAAACACAGAAATAGGTGGGTAGTTTACAGCTCCTGAAGGGTCCCACAGGCTAAGCAGGGCTCACATCATCTCTGTTAGGCTGGGTTGGGAGACCCTTGCAGAGTTCCAGCTGCTTCTTGGGGTGTCCCTCTTGTTCTGTGTGCTGCTCCCATGCCATGCCAGAAGAGCAGGTCCCCTGCCTTGCCCAGATTGCCATCTTTGCTCCATGCTTGTATTTTACACAACGTTTGCCTGCCCTTGTCTTCCCTTTTCAAGGTGTAGGGCATACTATGAGAAGGGCAGTAGCAAGAAAGGCAACTTCTAAATCAGAAATTTAGTATTAGAGGAAAATCAGAGGGGAACATGGAGGAAAAGAGATTGTGCATGCAGCTGTGTGGAACACAACTGTTCCTAACCTGGTGATGTAACTGTAACCAGAGAGAAGCTGGTGACACAGAGGTTCTGACTTGATGGTAATTTCTGATTTTCAGCAAAGAGTAAACCACTGTTGGTGTATTAGTATATGTTCTATATACAAACTCGAATGATCCATTTCTGGTCCTGCCTTTACAATTACTAGCTGAGGAGAAGAAAAAGATGGGTGAAGAAAAAGCTATAGAGATACAGGAACAGAACGAGGTCATTGCTGTGGAGAAGGCAGAGGCTGAGGCAGCACTGGATCAAATCAAGCCTATTATGGAAGCTGCCAAACGGGAGGTCGAGAAGCTGGACAAGGCTGAAGTTACTGAGCTCAGGTGACTCATTTGTATGCACAGTAGCATCAACTCCTGGAAATACACTGGGAGACCCTTGTTTGCTGGCTCTGAGCCTTAGCCTCATCTTTCTCACCTGCCTGTGAAGGTCAGGCCATCAATTGTCTGCGTGCAGGGGCCACAGAATGCCCTGATTCCTAGCCCACGACTTTGACAGTTCTTCCAGGCCCCTGTTTGCTGTTTACCCTTCATTCTCTGGCCTGTGTCTGATGCACCAGAACCTGCCCTGGTTTTTGCCTGAACAATGGCTGTCCAAACCTGTTCATTCCTCCTCTTTTTTTGCTGTTTAAGTAGGAACACATCACAGTTATTTTTCAGGCATACTTGCATAGCATGGAAATGTATTTCCCTGCTGAATTTACTCCTCCCTGTGTTTTGATAATACATCTTTTTGAGGATTGATATAAAGGCACATCCAGTCTTTGACTCTCCCTGAAATAGTTGTCCCCAAAATAGCAGTGGCTCTCCCTTCCCTGCCATATTTGTTCAGTTTCCTTTTTCTCTGAAAGATCTCTGGATCTTCCTCCAGCTCCTTCACTGCCCTAGGAAAGAACATCAAGGCTCAGTGTTTTAAGCTTTCCACTGTTGAAATCCTTTAGTATTTCATGGATCAAATTGTCTGAATACAAGAATTGGTTCTGAGCTTTTGAATAATTAATAATTTATTGTCTGACATGGGTTATCTTTTTCACTGTTGTGGCTTGTCTTATGTACAAGCTCCTGTGTTGCAATGCTTCTCTTAACAGGAAGTGCCCATGTCTGGCATCATGTGCTTTGTCTCCTCTTTTCCACTGTCTCACCTGTTTTCCAGATCCTTTGCAACACCCCCAAAGCAGGTGCAGGTTGTTCTGGACTGTATTCTCATAATGAGAGGTTACAAAGAGCAAAACTGGAAGAATGCCAAAGCAATGATGGCTGACACAAATTTCCTGCGACTTCTGTTGACGACAGATTTTAGAGAAATTCCATGGAGCAATGTGAAAGCTATGAGAGGTGAATTCCTGCTCTGGGTACTTGCAGTGAATATAGGATTTTGTTAATGGGAACAGCCAACAGAGTCTCTTTAATATTCTGACAAATGTTTCCTATTGTCTGTCATGGCACTGCCTGATGCTGCTGGTAGGAAAAGATATTTCTTTGAGGGTTTTTGCACAGTTATTCAACTCACTTGTAATATTTTTGTGTTTGCCAATGTAGCTCTCTTAAAGAATCTTAATACTACCTGGGCTGAAATGGAAGTTATCAGCAGAGCAGGACTGGGAATGTTAAAGTTTGCTGAAGCAGTGGTGACCTACTGTGATGTAGTTAAAACAGTCAAGCCAAAGGAAGAAAAGGTAAAATGTGTTGGAATCAAACTCAGAGAAAGTCGAAGCATAATCCTGATGGAAAAGATAATAGTTGACCATTTCATAGACTGCCCACTTTTCCTATTGAAGTGCTTGAAAAGTGGTGTTTAGGAGAGCTATTGCAGTGGTAGTGAGTCAGTCATAAGTCACTGTGTTTGTTGTGCCAGGATGTTGGGCTGTGGGTTGCCATCCGTGCCAGTGCTTGAGGGAGGAACATGTTCAGTTGGAATTTTGTAATCTAACATGCTCATAAAAACACAGTTTAGAGCTGTTTACTAAAAAGAAACTTTAAAACCCATGGCATTTGGACAGAGCAGAGGTCAGTAGTACACTAAATCCATGTTCCTTAAGCACAGACCTTTGGATTAGGTTTTTCTAGGATGACTGGAAATTCAGCTGTATTACCAAAGGAAATCTAATGTCTGACAGATGACACTGAGAAATTTTGTTAAGGAAAGGTTTTCATATACAACTGATTACAGAGGAAGTATATTCACGAGATGATATGTCTATTTTTGGAGCCTTAATATTATTTTTATTAAGCAGACAAATCTCCCCTTTTGTCAGAGCATGAGAGTCCTGCTGGCCTCCAGTGCTTTAATATTCCTTGTAGGCACAAAACTGGGAGATTTCTCTGCTTTGGAACTGCAGTGTCAGACCATGATTGTGTTTGGGAGGCGAGAGGAGGGGACAGTGTCAGTTGTTTTGGCTTACACTGTTTATTACCAGAACACTTTGAAAACCATGAGATAACCAAAAGAAATGTGAGAACTTAATACTTCTCTCCAAAATCCTTCTGACACTCTTATGTTTCCTTCAAAATGTGTTTTAGGTGGCCAGGCTAGAACGAAACTACGAATTAAGTAAGCGGGAGCTGGAAAGGATCCAGGCAGAGCTGGCTGCCATTCAGGAGGAGCTTAAATCTTTGGGGGAAAAATATGAGCTGGCAATAAAAGAAAACCAAAAGTTACAAGAAGAAGCAGAGATAATGCAGAGAAGATTAGAGGCTGCTGACAAGCTCATTGCTGGCTTGAAATCTGAGAATGAGAGGTAAGTCTGGATTTAAAGAGGATCATTTTTGACACCAGAGGTTCATGTGTCAGTGATAAAATATATCAGGTGGAGACATTTTTGAAAATGTTGCTTTCTATGGTGTTTGTTTCTGAGAAGAGCTATTATCTGTTCTGAGCTAATATCCATTAGCTTTTGGAAAATAACTGAGATTAAATGGAAGAAGGTTCAGATCAACTCAGTGTCTGTGGCCACCACCATAGCGAGAGAAAATGGATTCTAAATTTGGGGGTCTGTCTCAACCTGTATCTAAAGTGGCAGGAAATTCTGCACGTAAACCTCATCTTCCTGGTACAGAATCTCCCATATAATTCTATCAGGTGGACAGAGGAATTCAAGGAATTAGAAATACGGAAGGTGAAGCTGCTTGGAGATTGTCTGCTTGCTGCTGCCTTTCTGTGCTATGTGGGAGCCTTCAGCTGGGAGTTCCGTCATGAAATGCTCTATCAAGTGTGGCAAGAAGATATTTTCTCACGAGAAATTCCTGTCAGCCATCCATTTAAGTTAGAGAGCCTCCTGACCAATGAGGTGGAGGTCAGCAGGTACGTCCAGTCAGGAGACCCGGGGACTGCAGAATGTGACATTGTGAAGTGGGAGGCTGGAGCTGAATCTGCATCAGAGAATTGGCTTTGTGGGTGGAGGTGCACAGCCATACCAGAGAGAATCTTACTTTCATGTCCTTCTGATTAACAGGGGCCATTTGTTGTAACAAGCTGTTGTACTTAACACTCCAGGGACATTCACTGAACTTAGACACATCTGATACCATTTCTAGGAAATTCTTTTGGAGCTCTCTATAAAATACATTTCCATAACCCAACAGGTGTCTTTTCATTGACTTCAGAGGGTTTGGTATTAAACCCAAGCCCAGGTAGCCCATGTATCAACTACCACAGGATTGCTCACCTAAGGCAACAGTCAGACCTTGGAGTAGTTACAGTGGGTCAGGGAGTCAGCCTGAGCTGTGACACTGTCCCCAAAATCACAACCACTGTGCGTGTGTGTCCTTGTGTGTCTCAGTGTGTGCTCAGCGAGCTGCATCATTTTGCTGACAGATGAAATGTGCTGCTCTCCCATCGAGTTTTCATCCCAGGCTGGTCTTTGGTCTGTTCTGTTCCTAGGTGGGTTTCCCAGGGATTGCCCCCAGATGAGCTCTCTGTCCAGAATGGGATCCTCACAACGTACTCCAGCCGCTTCGCGCTCTGCATCGACCCGCAGCAGCAGGCCTTGCACTGGATTAAGAAGAAAGAAGAAAAGAATAATCTGAGGGTAAAGATTGCTTTACCTCATTACTGATTGTTTTCAAAGCTGCAGAAATATTTTGAATGGGGAACCAGTTATATATCACAGAATTATTGAATGGTTTGGACTGGAAGGACCTTATAGTTCCACCCCTGGCCATGGGCAGGGACACCTTCCACTATTCCAGGGTGCTCCAAGCCTTGTCCAACCTGGCCTTGGACACTGCCAGGGATGGGGCAGCCACAGCTTCTGTGGGAACCTGTGCCAGGGCCCCAGAACCCTCACAAGGAAGGATTCCTTCCTAATATCTAACCTGGCCTCTTTCAATTTGAAGCCATTCCCCCGTGTTCTGTTGCTAAATGTGCTTGCCAAAAGTCCCTCTCCAGCTCTCTTGGAGCCCCTTTAGGTTTGGAAAGTGCTAAAAAGTTTCCCTGGAGCCTTCAGGATGTTTAGGATGAACAGCTTTTTCAGCCTGTCTGCACAGGCAGAAAGAGTCTAACCAAAAGATTGTGTAGATGGTGTAGATTGTGATTTATCTCAGCTCCAGAATGGAAGTTCCATGTAGGACAATAAATACACTTAGAGGCACAGCTAGAACTTTTGAGAGTAATTTCCAAATGGAAATTATTCTCAGCTAATCAGAAAAAAAGCACCTTTACTGTTTTATGCAAGTGTAGTTTATATCATCTGTGAGAGGAAAGACAAAAAGCAGCAAAGAACAAACTTCATTAGTGTTGGCAGCTACTGCAAAATAATAATGTTCAGCAATATGAGTATCAGTTCTCCTGTCATGTTTTCCCATTGTTGTCTTGCAGATGGCTTCCTTTAATGACCCAGATTTCCTGAAACAATTAGAACAGGCCATCAAGTATGGAACCCCTTTCCTGGTGCACAGTGTTGATGAATACATCGACCCTGTGATAGACAATGTCTTAGAGAAGAATGTCAAAGTTGCACAGGGGAGAGCATTCATTGTCCTGGGGGACAAAGAGGTTGACTATGACAGTAATTTTAGAATGTACCTGAACACCAAATTAGCAAACCCAAAGTATTCTCCCTCTGTGTTTGGCCGAGCTATTGTTATCAATTATACAGGTAAGCTCAAGTGTGTACTTAATAACAAAGTAGAGATTAAGCTGTTGTACAAAAATGGGGCCTGAGTTGTTGTCTGAAACCTTGATGAAAGTAAAAAATTCATACTCTCCCTTATACCCAGTGTGTGATTTAATAGAAAGTCCTCACTTCTCTCTATTCTGCTGAATATCTCTTCCTGTTCTGGTCAGGTGAGGATGCTTTGGTAGAATCCACAGTCATTCACCAGGTCACTCTGTTGCATTGCTGTAGTTTTCTGAGAGGCTCGAGATGAAATAAGTTGTATAAAAACTGTCCTGTGCTTACAAAACTCTGTGCTCTGTGCTTGTGTTGTACCTGTAGTTACACTCAAGGGCCTTGAGGATCAGCTGCTCAGTGTCATTACGGGTTTTGAAAGGAGGGAATTGGAGGAACAGAGAGAACGTCTCATCCAGGAGACAAGTGAAAACAAAAACCTGCTGAAGGATCTGGAAGACACTCTCCTTCATGGACTGTCAACTTCCACAGGAAACATGTTGGACAATGTGGAATTGGTGGAAACCTTGGAAGAGACAAAATTCAAAGCTACTGAGGTACCAGCTCTGGGCTTTTTGGAAGGGTGTCTATGAACAGAATGTAGTCTGTCTTCAGGGAAGTCCTTAACAGGACCAAAGTAATGTTTGTTTACAGTTCTAAAGCAAAAGAATCCATCCTTGGAGTTTTCAGGCCACATCTGGGCAAAGCCACGCTGGACCTGATCTAGTGGTGGTCATAAACTTTTGCTTTGGGCAGAAGTTGAACTAAAGATCTCCAGAGGGCCTTTCCCACACTATTTCTGTGATTTTTTTGTAAATCTTTGCCTTTGCTTTTCATAAATATACAAGGTGGGATTCATTTTCTCTAACTTTAAATTTTTATAATTCATTCAACTTCTTTTTGAGTCACCTGCCCAGATTCCCTCTAGAGTCACACAGAGAGGCAGGCACTGAGCAGCTCTGATTCCTGGGGTAGAATGGATCCACTCTGGATCAGCACAGTAATTACAGGTGTATAAAATCCCTGTCCCAGGTGATTGAGAAACTGAAGCTGGCTGAGACAACGGCGGCCGATATCGACCTGCTCCGAGATGGCTACAGACCAGCTGCCAAGAGAGGGGCCATTCTCTTCTCTGTGCTGGCTGAAATGGCATTTGTCAACATCATGTACCAGTTCTCACTGGTCTCCTTCTTAGAGGTTTTTGGACTCGCTCTTCGGAAATCCATGCCCAGTCCTATTCTTCCTAAGAGGCTAAAAAACATCATGGATACCCTGACCCTGAACACCTACAACTATGGCTGCACAGGTTAGTGCTGTTTAACCAGGGACTGAGACAGTGTTGTGCAAATAAAGGTGAAGCCCTGACTTCAGCTGGTTCATGTTAAAGAGGCAAGTTACCAAGCAGGGAATTCAGAGATGTTCAGGTCTCAGCACCACTCCTGGTTTACATTTTCCTCCCTGCTATTTCTGTTAGAAGGAACGTTGCACATTACCCATGTAATTCTTGCAGAAATGCTTTTCTTAACACAGTCACAAATGGTAAAGGCAGCCATAGAGCTCACAGGGGCTGTATTGACTCTTCAAGCCTGATGAAAAGCCCCAGCTTTGATCCCCCTGATCACAGAATCATAGCATTGTTCAGGCTGGAGAAGACCTTTAGGAATATCAATTCCAACTATCAATCAAATGATCTTTGTGAGGTGACCAGATCACAGAATCACAGAATGGTTTGGGTTGAAAGGGACCTTAGGAATCATCTGGTTCCAATCCCCTGCCATGGGTGGGGATGCCACTCCCTAGATCAGGCTGCTGAGGGCCCCATCCAAAATGGCCTTGAGCATCCCCCATCAACCCCCCAACAGATGAAGGATGTGGATTGAAAGATTGCTCCAGTTCCACAAGCTTTAGCAGCTGATTCTTGGAAATGTCCTTTTAACATAGGCTTGTTTGAGAAGCACAAGTTACTGTTCTCCTTTGATATGACTGTCAAGATAGAACAAGCTGAAGGCCGAGTTCCACAAGAGGAATTTGAGTTCTTTTTGAAAGGTAAAGGGAATATTTATATGTAAGTATGTAGCTCTACATAGAAATAGCTAAAAGATCTTTTGAAGACTGATCTTGGACTAGAGATGATTTACTACTTGCCAGCACCTCAAGAAGGGGAGCTCTCCCACTGAGGGGAGCTGCACTGTGTTGGGTTACACAAACTGGGCATCCTGCTGTTTCTGTTTCACATAAGCTAATTGTTAGGGTGTTACATGAGGAAAGGAATCTGTAGCTATTTTCTGACTATGTTATAGCTATTTTCTGACTGTTGTAGTTATTTTCTGACTGTGTATACATAATTTTAGAAATGTTTGCCCAGATAAAACTCTGGCTTTTGCAAGCACTTATAAAATGCCATCTCTAATCTTACCGTGCTTCCAGGAACAAATTTCCACTTGGTTTCTGTATGCAGAGGGACTGTGTGGGTGGTCAGGCACTGGAGGGTTTCTGACATGGACACTGACTCTGGTTTCTGAATGTGCCCAGGCAATATTTCCCTGGAGAAGAGTGCCCGGAAGAAACCGTACGCTTGGCTTCCAGATCAAGGCTGGGAAGATCTCATTCGCTTGTCTGAACTATTTCCTGAGAAATTTGAATCCCTTCCAGATGATGTGGAAGAAAATCCATATGTATGGAAAAATGTACGTGCTTTTTTTGCAATGCTGTTTTCTCTCCTAGTTTTTCTACTGGTATTAAATGTTAAGTGTGATGTGATGTGTCACAGCACTCTACAGGGGGATGTCACTGTGGGCTTCTTCCCTCAAGGCCTTTCTTTGCTTCTTGACCTCAGTCAGTGATTGGCTTATTTGCAGAAGAATTAAGGATTATGTTATTTAAAAACCAATCCAAAATACCTTTTCTGGTACACTGTAGAATTTTTATTTGTCAGTCAAATGCCTTAGAGGAGTTACATACCCTGTTGAAGTCAGTGGAAATTTTCTGTTCAACAGTGAAGATTTCAGTGGTATTTTTGTGCTGCTAAATTGTGCTTTGATCTTCTTGTGGTTGTGAATTCCATAGGCTATTGACAAACACAGATTTCCTTTGTTCCTCCTTTTAGCTTCATTCCATGTCTTCTTGCTTTATAAGAAGTCTTCCTGCAAGCAATCTGTTAATACCTTTTTGCTTTTGATGCTGTTTTCTATATCTTAAGAGAATTAGGTGACATAAAGTGAAAGTACAAATGTGTTTCTGGACTTGAATACTTTATACTGGAAAAGTTGGAGTTGTTACATTCACCTGAACTTCTAACATTTCCTTGCAGCTGCTTGACTTTCTTTGATTTTTTTTGTGTCTCTTGACCCCCTCATTCATCAAATGGATTTTCTCTTTGCTAGTGACAGAGCCCCTGGATTCATTTGCACTGTGCTGTCTTGTCTTGCCAGTGGTACGACACGGATGCTCTGGAGCAGATGGCACTGCCAGTGCCCTATGAGGGCAATGTCACAGACTTCCAGAAGCTCCTCCTGCTGCGCTGCTTCCGCGTGGACCGCATGTACCGGGCGGTGACCGACTACGTGACTGTGACCATGGGCGAGACGTGAGTGGCTGCCCTCTCTGAGCCCCCAGCACAGGGCTCACACAGAGCTGGGGCTGTGCTCAGCTCTGTCAGTGCTGCTGTGATCTGCCTGAAGGGCAGAGCAGGGCATGGCAGGGGTTGTGTCTGAATGATGGCCACGTGCAGCCCTTCGTGTGCAAGGCTCTGTTCACACGTGGCAGCTGCTCTGTGCAAATTTGGCTTCTCCCTCTGCCAGGTATGTGCAACCCCCCGTGATCAGCTTCGATGCCATCCTGCAGCAGAGCACCCCTTTCTCACCCGTGGTTTTTATCCTGAGTCCTGGCTCTGATCCTGTCAGTGACCTCATGAAACTGGCTGAGAGGACAGATTTTAAAGCAGATAGGCTCAAATTCCTGGCCATGGGACAAGGCCAAGAAGAGGTAACGTGGATGGGAGGGTGGGGATGTGCTGTGTGCAGCGAGTGTGAATTGCAAGCCATGTTCCTAATGCTCTGGGACTGATCAAATTTCCTTTCCTCAGGTCTGCTCCATTTTAAAAGGAGTTACCTCATGGTTCTGACCCAGATTTGTCAGTTAGGGAATGACATTTTACTGAACATGCAAGGGGCCATTAGGCTGCCTGGCTGCTGTTTGGGTTTGGGTGAAGGTAGATTCAGAATCAGAATTTTGGCTGTTCAAATGTAGAGATGAGAAGATGTTGCTGTGTATGGACATGAGGTGGTTGGAAGTTACAGTGTTTGCTACCAGAAAGTTCTCCTGCTGCTTCTCCTGCCTTCCCTGTGACTGTGGACACTAAAGCAGGATATCCAGAGCTTAACAGCTGCCTGAATTTGCCATGATTGCAGTCAGTGGGAGAACTCCTATCAGACTTCTTTATCCCACCACTTTCCTAGCAGGAAACCCCCCTGCACGAGCCCATCAGAGGCAGTTTGTGCTCAGGGTAAAGGGACAGTTACAGATGGTTCTCCTCCTGTCCTCAGATCGCTTTGCAGATGCTGGAGGAAGCAGAGGTTCATGGACAGTGGCTCATGCTGCAGAACTGTCACCTTCTGGTGAAGTGGCTCATCCATCTGGAAAAGGCCCTGGAGAAAATAACTGAGCCCCACGAGGACTTTCGCCTCTGGCTGACGACTGACCCAACTAAAGGCTTCCCAATTGGAATCCTGCAGAAGGCCTTAAAGGTGGGCAAACCCCAGCTGGGAGGGCAAGTCCTGGCCCTGCTACTCAGCAGAACAGGCTGGCTCTGGGAGGAGCCTGACCTGAGTGCAGCACACTGGCCCAGGCTTTAAAATTCATTTATTTTTCCTTATTTGAGCCAAATCCTTTTTTCATTGTCCAGTTTATTTTACTGGCATGTTTCCTTTGGGTGAAAACTGCTCAGCAGTTATTTCAAAGCAGAGGTTTGTCAGTAAACCTGGAAATGTGACAAATGGTCTTTAGATTTAAATGCTGCCACAAGTGAGGAGTACCTGGAGGCAGAAACAGCCCTGTCAGCCCCAAAGCTGCAGTGCAGAACCAAGAACTGTGCCAGCCTGGCAGTGCCAGTGGAGCACAGGCTGGAATAGGATAAAGGTTTCCAGCTGCTACTTCAGGCTGCAGCATTTATCACTAAAAGCTGAGCTGATTATTTTGGAGGCACAGGTCATGATTCTGCCCTAATGTTCTTTTCTGTGGCTGCTTTACTGCTGTTGTGGTGCCCTGTCCTGTAAACAGCATTATTTGATTTCACAGATTGGAAAGCAGTGGCTCAGTGGCAGCTCTGGGTTTGTGCCCCACTCCTCCTGCAGTGAGAAGGGAGCTGCAGTGGATCTTTAGGGCTGCAGATCTGCACTTTGTGGGTCTTGCCAGGAGCACTGAGAACTGAGGTTTCAGAGCCCTTTGAAAAAGCTGCCAGGAAGCAGCTCTGGCAGTTTGATCAGCAGGAAAGGCACATTGTTAAAGCAGCTTACTGTGGGGATATAGGGCACATTAATATTTCTCATACTTGAAGATCTAATTTATTGAAACACCAGTACTTTACACATTTTAATGTCTTGCCAATAACATGACTAATCCCAAAATAATATCGAGTTCTCTTTGCACAGGTGTGTTTACTTTGATAAACTTTAAAGGTCTGTTTCATGTCTGTACTAAAGAAAAAATCCATTATTTGACAGGCATTTGGAAAACAACTTAAAATGTCAAGCTTGCATTGTATAGCTTACTTAATGTGATATATTTACAACTTATTTTCCTCAAGTTATTCAGTAATTGATGGCTTCCCTAATTATTTTGATAGGTTGTAACAGAACCACCCAATGGTCTGAAACTGAATATGAGAGCCACCTACTTCAAAATTCCCCAGGAAGCCTTAGAGCAGTGCCCACATCCTGCCTTTAAATCCTTAGTCTATGTCTTGGCATTTTTCCATGCCGTGGTTCAGGAGAGAAGGAAGTTTGGGAAGGTTGGCTGGAATGTACCCTACGATTTCAATGAATCTGATTTCCAGGTAAGAAAACAATTGCAATGGCTCTTATGTTCTTGAGTAGCCAGATTATTTTTGAAAACACAGCACTTATCCAGCTTTAACCTTTCTCACAATTAGATTTTGCTTAATATTTTTTTCTGCTTGTGTGGAGTCATGTAGACTCCTGATCTTCTATAATGTCAGTCTGGGATGCTAAAAATTAGATTCCAAATCCTTCATGTTTTTATTACCTCTCTCATGGGCTTCTTTTCTTAAGAGGATTTATATTTAACTTTTTAATTATTTCAGAAAGAAGTAATTGTTAGTTTTCAAACAAGAACTACATTAAATAAAACCTATGAATATGTATATCTGATTTATGAATCTTCTTATCTCACATGTTCCAACAAATCCATTAGGTGTGCATGGAAATCCTTAACACATACTTGACAAAAGCTTTTGAACAAAAGGATGATCAAATCCCTTGGAGCAGTCTCAAATACCTTATTGGGGAGGTGAGTGCTACAGTGCCACAAGCATTTAGATAAATGAAGTTTCCTTTTTGCATCAGGTAAAGCTGGGAATCTTTCCTGGGCAGGTTTGAAACTCCAGTGTAGCCCTGAGCAAAGGCCTTAATCTCAGTCTCAGGGAATTAGGGCCACTGTGTGCAACTGCACAACAGGGAGTGAAAGTGCTTAATTAACTCTGGGAGAGCCCTTGGGAGCCTGTGCTGGCAGAGCACAGTGCTGCTGGCACGTGGGGTGTCACTGGAGCTGCACAAGTGTCTGTTCTCAGAGCTGGTGCTGCTGCTGCAAGGTGAAGTCCTGCAGGAAATGGTTACTCTGCAGCACTCCATGTCAGCTGGGCATGAGCTGGTACCTCAGGAAGGTTCCATTGCTCATAAATCATCCAGATGGGTGATCAGGAGTGCCCAGAGCAGCTCTCTCCAGACCAAGGCCAAATATTTCCTTCCTGTCCCCCTGAGAGGGGACTGGAGATCTCCATGGGATCCATAAGGGGGACATTGTCACACCACAGCCACTGCAACAGGAAAGAGCCTTTTTGACCTCTCAGTGATTTTTTTTAACTGTATTTTCTGCTCCAAAAGCCCTGTAGTGCTGTAACATTGATGTCACTGATTTCCAGGTCATGTATGGTGGCCGTGCAATCGACAGCTTTGACCGGCGCATCCTGACCGTGTACATGGACGAGTACCTGGGGGATTTCCTGTTTGACACATTCCAAGTGTTCCATTTTTATAAAAGCGACACAGTCGATTATAAAATTCCAGCAGGGAAGGGAAAAGATGACTTTGTTGGTAAGAAATGCTTCTCCTGCTATGTTAAAAGCCTGTTTGCAGTGTACATTGTCTCCATAATGCTGCTGTATGGATTGCAGTGTTACAATCCACTGCTTTACAGCAGTCCTTTGGAATGTGAGCTTGTCACTGAGCTCCTGGGGAGTTTAAAAAAAACAACCAAAAAATAACCCAAACCACAAAACCTCAGTAAAGAGCATGTTAATTTTGTTAAGTGATATATAATACTGTGGGGGAGTCTCTGTGTGTGTTGACAAGTGTTTATTCGATCTGTGCATTGCTCCAACACCAGTTAGCATTCGATTTTTTTATTCAAGCAGAGCAATAGCAAAATTGCTGTGGTGCTGTGGGTTACCAGAGCCTGTGTGTTTGTATTCCAGAGGCCATTGAAGCTCTGCCACTTTCCAACACCCCCGAGGTCCTGGGCCTTCACGCCAACGCCGAGATCGGGTATTACATGCAGGCAGTGAGGGACATGTGGGTTCACCTGCTGGAGCTGCAGCCCCAAACTGGTGCGTGCCCTGTCTGAACTGGGTTTGTGAGCAGGAAATCTGCAGTGCTGAGCCCTGGGGGCAGGGACAGCAGCCCCGGGCTGTGTCCCAGCCTCGGGGAGCAGAGGGAGCAAAGCCACTGCAGGGCTCAGCCCAGAGGCATTGCTGGACATGCAGGGCTGTGGGCAAATGTCAGAGCAGAAGGGCTGGGGGGACACTGATGCCAAAAGGTGACTCAGCTCTCAACCTTCTCTCAGACTTAGTCTCACTAAAATTGTTTGGTTTCAGGTGAAACTGGTGCAGGAATTAGTCGAGATGAATATATTGCAAATGTTGCCAAAGATATAGAAAACAAATTACCTCAAGTATTTGATCTTGACCACATACGTAAAGGTTATGGAGTGAACATCTCCCCTACGACTGTGGTGCTGCTGCAGGAACTGGAACGTTTCAATAAACTCATCGTTCGAATGGGAAAGTCCTTGGCTGAGCTACAACGTGTAAGTGAAATCCCAGCAGCTGCACGGGGCCAGCTGGGCTGTGCCTGCCCTCAGAACTCCTCCCCTCGTTGCAGGCCTTGGCTGGGGAGGTCGGAATGAGCAGTGAGCTGGATGATGTGGCTCAGGCTCTCTTCAATGGGCAGATTCCTGGCATCTGGCGGCGCCTGGCCCCTGACACCCTCAAAACACTTGGGAACTGGATTATTTTCTTTAGAGCTCGATATGACCAGTACACCAGCTGGGTAAGCAAGTGCCTCCAGAAAGCCTTTTGTGTTGTTAACCTGCACCATGTGCTGTGCAGGCTGGTGCAGAAGCCACTGAACACATCAGGTAAGTCCCTGAACTGGTGCCATCACTGCAAACTGTGGATGCAAGGCAGACTCAGCCCAGCTCCTCTCTGAGGGCAGTGCAGGCTGAGTACCAGGTGCTGCCCATCACCCTCTGTGGTTGCAGATCAGTGAAGGTGAGCCTGAGGTGATGTGGCTGTCAGGCCTGCACATTCCAGAGTCCTACCTGACTGCTCTTGTTCAAGCTGTCTGCAGGAAAAATAGGTGGCCCCTGGATCACTCCACCCTCTACACAGAGGTAACCAAGTACAGGAAGGCAGAAGACATCACTGAAGCCATTCAGGGTAGGTGTTTTCACAATTGTTTGGCAGAAATAATAAAGCAGTTAATTGGTGAGTGAAAGAAATTGCTTGGCACACTCAATTACTTTGGTTAAACCTTGGCAGGCATTTGCCCTGGGTTTGCTTTTCACACTCCTCATGGTTTCCAGCTGGGAAGTAGCTGGGTTCTGGTCCCTGCAGAGCTCCTGTGTGCTCTTTCCACCCACAGGCAGAGATTTGAACTTCCACATCCCCCTTGCTTGCTCCCTATATATGTAGATATGTGTGTGTATAAATATATATATACATGTATATAAAGACACCCTGATTTCTTTATGCCTACAACACTACCAACCCCAGCAGCCTTGTAAAGATCTATTTACACCACAAATAATATACTGAAATGTACTTAAGCAAAAAGTGCCTCCAACTATGTCTCATTTCTTGTGTAAATAACTCTTTATGAGCTCTCTATGATTAGCACTGCTCTAATGACTAAATGTAACAAGATGGGTACAGGGAAGCAGCTAAGCAAGGCTCTGAGTACCAGCTCTGACTAGATATATACGAGGGAAAAAAGTCTCATATTTTTTTTTTTTGTTAAATCTAAATGCTGTACTTGGTATTTGTACCAGAACAACTGTCCCAACCTTTCACCTGCTCTCAGTGACCCAATGCTCAGGCCCAGGGGACTTGGGCAATTGGAGGCCAGCATTGCATTTATTCCTGCTACTGTTTATCATGTGTAGTGCAACTGAGACAATTTAATTTGATTTTCAAATACAGCAGGATGAGAAAAACAAAGCTCTCAGAAAACTGCACCCTGTGCAGCTGCAGTTTGAAATGCAGTGTTTGTGATGACTGCAGTGCCCAGAACAGGGACTGCAGGAACACTTACCTTAAAAGATCTTCTAGATCTTTTCTAGGAGCCCAGTTTACCCAAATGCTGCATTTTCTGCCTTCACAGGCTGCTATGTTTGTGGCCTGTTCCTGGAAGGAGCAGACTGGGACACAGAGCAGGGCTGCCTGGTCCCGAGCAAGCCCCGTGTCCCGGTGGTGGAGCTGCCCATCCTGAGGATCATCCCCATAGAAGCACACAGGCTCAGACTCCAGGTATGGCCCCTCCATCACCTTCCTTCCACTGTCACGTCTCCCCACCGGGCAGGCCCTGCTCTCTCTGCCCAGAAGCTGCATTTTATTTTTACCACTCCCATATGAAGCACCTGGTTTAACACTTCTCCTTACACCACCCCCTCACTACAGTTTTTTGTTCTAAGGGGGTCGATGCATTTGTTGCCTCTTTTCCCTTCAGGCACTTGGGGACAGGGAGCTTTTGTCACTCTTACACTCCCCTACTCTTTCAATTATTTCCCATCCCCAATAAATGACATAAAGGACACTTACATTTTCTGGCTATTGGATATTTAAGACCTGTAACAAAAAAAGTGCATTTCTGAAGGCAGTCCTCTCTCCTTGAGGCCCTTGTCTGCAGGTCCATGAGCAGCTCAGGCCCTGCTCAGGGCCCCTGTTCCTCCTGCTCTTTCAGAACACGCTCCGGACCCCGGTGTACACGACCTCCATGCGCCGCAACGCCATGGGCCTCGGCCTCGTCTTCGAGGCTGACCTTTACACTACCAAGCACATTTCCCACTGGGTCCTCCAAGGTGTGTGTCTCACCCTGAACCCTGAATGACAGTCAAAAATAGGCACCACGTTCTTCCCCCAGACTGCAGCCCTTCAGAGGTGCAGGGGAAAAAACCCTCGGCCTGGGCAGAGATTTGGCACCATGGGTGGGGTTGTGTTCCCTCAGGCACACCTGACTTCAGTTAGTGTTAGCTTGGTTGTATTACACTCCCAATAAACATGTTTGAAGAATGGAGTATTTTTTGTAATTTGTGTTTGCTTTTGGAACGGCTCCAAGCCCGTCTGTGGCTGCAAAGAGAGAGAAAGTTGGTCTCACACACACAAAGACTGAGGTTTGCCTGGATGGTTGTAAGAAATGTCTTTAATTGCCCAAAGCATCACTTCTGCACTGCCTGGAAGCGGTGCCTCCCACCAGCCTCCAACAAGTGGCAGGGTAGGTCACTCATACAACACATGACCATAAAAATATGGTGCCAACAACCAAAGTAACCAAACCAGCTGCTGGTTAATGCGACACACGGAAAAACAGTAACCCTCAGAGTAACAACCTTGCTTTAACCAACCCCTTTCTGGGAACACAGCTTTTCCCTATCCCTCCCCACCACTTGTGAAACAAATTCCTACCACAGAGCCAGCAAGGCGCGAGGCTGAGGTGGGTCTGGGACTTTGGGACAGCGAGTGACAGAGGGGGCAGGGGGTGGGCAGAGGGCAGAGCCTCGCCAGGGATCAGCCCTGCTGGAAGGGTCATGCTGCAGGAATCGAGCGGGACCACAGGCGGGAGGGAGAAGAGCTCTGCCAGCCTGCCAGGGCCTTTGCTGGGGATGCTGACAGTGGTCCAAGGCTCTGGAGGGAGACACACACCAACACAGCTGCAGAAAAAGCTTACGAGGGGCAAACTACAGCTGGCGAGGGGAGGGGACAGGGCAGGCAGGGATCCTTCATCAGCTGTCACAGAGAATACACGTTCCAAATTTTTAAAGGCACATCATAAGCTTAGCAGCATTTGGGAGCCAGTGTTTCTTGCTGGTCCTACTCAGAGGCTGCAGACAAGAGTGAAGCAGAGGTGAACAGAATGTAAGAAAAATGGACAAACTCGTGCTCCTATCCCAAAACTACATACCCTCCCAGCTCCCAGTATGCCCTTCTTTCCTAGAAAAAAAATAATAAAAAATAATCAAGTAGTCTAACAGCTGTTGGGTCTACCTGCTACTTACTAGAAAGAAGTAGGGGAATCTGGTCAAGTGCAAGGCAAGTCCATCCCAATCCACAAGGACAGAAATCAAGGATGCCAGGTTCTCCTGTATGAATGAGTTACATCACTTAAAACTAAATACTCACATTTTAGAGGGGCAGCTCAGGTTTCTAGGCTGGCAGCAGCCAGCATTGTCTGATGATGCCCAGAACAAGACTAAGGTTTTTAGGAAACAAAAATAATCCCTTTACAGAAAAAGTGCAGGTTAGAGCATAAAGAACCATTTCCATATTGGATAGCCAGTTACATTTCCTCCCTGGAAAAGGAGCTCTGAGCCAGTATGGAAGGTGCTACAAGTGCAGTGTACTGACTAGCATAAAATGTGTTGTGAAGCCACTTGATTAAAAAAAACCCCAAAACAATCCCCACAAATGACCCAGTGTTCATACTCTTCCTACGAGGGTCCTTAACCCTTTAAATGGTGCTTCCCCACCCATATTTTACTTAAAGCCACAAACCAAAGTATTTAGGATTAATCAAGTAGTGTTTGCTGGGACTCTGGGGACGTCCTTAGGTCATTAAAGTGAACGTACACATGCCCAACTTTCAGTGCTGCTGCGAGAGTGGCTGTGGCAGAGGTCAGTGACAGCTCTGCAGTGCTCACACACACAGTGGAGACAAAACCCCTGCCAGGTCAAACGTTACCAGCCAAGGTGTGGCTGTGGTGTGAGGGAGGGGCGTTCTCTCTAAGAGCACTCACTAACACAGCCCGTGCCTCTGTCCACGTGTGCAGTTACACTAAATGGAGCACTTGGAAGCAAGCGGTCAGATCCCCCTGATTTGGCCACAGCGTGGAGTGGTTAAATACCTTGCCATATGAACACAGTCCTAGGAGGTTTCGTTAGAGCAAAATGTATTAATGATGTACCCGGGAGGAGTTTGGCATGCATGGGGCGTCAAAAGAAACTTCACCGCAGGTGCTATTTACCCTACAGGCTCACAGTGCATAACCAGCACAGAACAGCGCTGCCGTGGCGTGCTCAGACAGTTCTGTCTGTCCCCGAGTGCTTTCTGACCACTTTGCTGCCATGGACCTGATCCACGGCCAGGGTCTCCACGTCCTGCGGCGGCTGGGCGTGGTGGATGCGGTGAGCCACGCCGACGTGCGCCTTGTGCGGCTTCTCGCGGGCGGGGCTGTGCGACTCGCCGGGCGCGCGATCCGACGGGATCGGGGGGATCACCAACGGCCTCTCCTTGATCAGGTGCACCTCTGCCGACTCCCTGGCCAGCAGAAAGGGCGTGGGATCGGGCATGGCATCCACGGGCTCTCGCAGCACCAGCTTGCGGCTCTCCGACCCTATTCTGTAGGCCTCTTCGAACTCGGGGTTCAGCGGGGTGGACAGGCTCTTCTTCATCCTGCGCCGCGGCGTCTCCGGCAGTTTGTCCTTGGGAGGGGACGGTTTGTAGCTGGACAGCACGGGGCTGCCAGATGGGGTCCCATCCGAAGTCCCGCTGGCACTCATCAGCTTCTTCTTGGCCGCGTGCAGCTGAGAGGTCAGATACGCAATCGTGCTCGCTCTCTGCTCCAGTTCACTGGACAACATGTTGAGCTTATGGCTTTTCATTTTTAACTCTTCCAAATACTTCTTTTCTCTTTCTTTAATAGTGTTTTCCAGCACCATTATCATCGCGTTCTTTTGTTCGAGTTCTTTCAACAATTCACTGTTTTCAGCTTCTTTGATTTTCAGCTGAGCTTCAAGATCTTTGCACTTACTTTTGAGTTCATCACTGCGTGAACCACCATTTTCTAGAAGAACAGGAGAAGCAGAAGCGTTTCAAGTTACCAACACCATTATATAAAACAGTGCAATTGGGCTCCTCCTGCCATCCCTAGGAGGAATCCCAAAGACCAACTTCAGCTAATACTCATCCCACACCATCTCTGATCCAGGCCTTAACCTCAGGCAGTTATCTTACTCCTGCTCTTTACCAGTTGTTAACATAACACATATAGCATAACCAGCATCTAGTGTATATACACACACACACACACATATATATATAAATAAAAGCTTTGTGGTTAATTACAGAACCAGCTCAGCTAAGTTTTAAAAATAGTCTCACTCTTCTGCTGCTAAAATTTGTGTCCTGTGTTCCCATATAGCAAGCAGGGAACTGACTAGTGGAGTCAGCAGTTCCAGGTGCTATTCCTGGCTCTTTCACAGATTTCCTGTGTGACCTTGGGAAAGAACTTTTGACATTTACTGCATAAATAACTAAGTCTGGAGAGTAGAAAAGAATATACAAACATTGAAAAAGATTAGTAAACTGAACATGAACACTAAAAGAAAAATGCCACGTATTCCTTACCTGACGAATCTGAACTCTTTACAGTCAGCTCATAGGTTAAATCTGAGGGAAAAAAGTTGTTTATTTTTGTTAGAACATCATCATGGACATCACTTGGTTAGCAGATTTACAATGACAGCTTTCAATAAATACAGAATTAACTCTTCCCACTGCCCAAAGCAAGAATAGGAGATTCACTGCAAATATGCAAGTCTGTAAAACAACCGAACTATCAGCTTTTTAAAGAACAAATGAAAAAAACTTGGCTTTGATCAGCCAGTTTGCCACGAGATACAAACTGAAGACCCTAAATCCACCCTGCTGGTAGGCTCTGCTGCTGAGGTTTCAGTGCTGAGGGGGAAGCAGGGCTGCCAAGGGCTGGGTACCTGTGCAGCGCTGCTGCAGCCGGCGCAGCTCCGCGTGCAGCCCCTTCAGGGTGTTGGCGTGCTCCCGCTGCAGGAAGAGCAGGTTCTTCTGGGCACTCTGCAGCTGGTACTCCAGGGTTGAGGTGGCCATCCTGACCCTGCCAGGGAACAGACATGGAATTGTGATGGTGAGTTACCTTACACATACAGGGATCCTCCCTCTGCAGCCAGGATCAGCAGCAATGGCTGAATTCTACTGTTAATGCATGATTGATGTGTGATCATCAAATGCCACAAAAGGTTTTTCTGCTTTAGGACTATTTTGATTATAAGTGCTCTAAGTTCATCAAAAGCCTAATTATACTGTAGGCCGGAGCAAGGAACTCATTTGTTTGGAGTTAACACATTTAAAGGATTAACTTCAGACAGTCTAAGCCATAAATCCTGTTACAAGTTAAAAGCAGAATTCTCAGGAATGGGCTACTGTGTCCATCTTGCTGAGGTTTCCACTTACCCCCAGGGACACAGGGATAGGTAAAACCCTTGGCAAGAACAAGGAAGAAAACACTAAGATGCAGCAGCTCTAAGGAAAAAGGCAAAGCAGGGGTCTGAGCACAGCCAGGCTGCTGGCACTGCCATGGTGGTGGCTGCCATGGGTGCCCCAGTGGGGATGTGGGCACTGGGACCAGCACAAGGGAAGCTCCAGCTGCTCTTGGGTTTCCTCAACACAGGGCCCAGTGACACAGAACAAGACAAGGACAATGCTTCACTCAGAGGGAAAACAAACAGATTTTCCTTGCTGAGGTTACGAGTACATGGAAACCTGTTACACCACTGGGTTTCCCTCACAGATCAGCCTTGGCTACAGCAGTGCTCACAGCCAAAGACACACACAGTCACAGAATGATGCTGACACACATCCCTCAAGACCCCTGTGCTGCCAGTGTTGTGACTGGTCCTGATAGGGCAACACTGGATACAGCAGGAAAGGCTAAATTCTGTTACATATGTAGAAACCATTACAGTAATTAGGTTACAAGGGTAAGTGAAGAGTACTGAAGAACTCCTGTTGCCTGGACAACCACCTGCAGTGCCATGCCTGGAATTGTGGGATCACACACGGGGTCGAGATGGACCTTAATGGGTTTGCCTTGGCATGGCAAGTGTTCTCCACTGAGACTCTTTGGTATGGAGTCTTATGGCAAGAATTTTTTTCTACCAGTTTAAAATTGGTAGAGCATAAGCTCAGAGCAAGTGACACACTTTTGTTATTCCTAAACATATCACAGCCCTGTGTTTAATTTTATCCTTTTATTCCCCAAAAGAACACCAGACTTGGCACTCCTGCACCGTGGTGACGCACTAAAGCACCTGGGGATGTGGTGTAGAAATCACACACACACACAGCCCTCCTGATTCCATCAGTGACCTGAACTGACTTTGTCTTCTACTGACTTACCCCTACAGAAACAAATACTTGATTGTAAAAACATGAAATGAATGTGTGGAAGATGCTAAGAAATCCTTCCGTGCAGGAGTCAAACAGCCTGGTTACCTTGGAACAGAGATCAAGGATTAAGCTCAGTGCCCAGGAATGTGGGTGGCAGTGCCAGCTGTGCTTTGTCAAGTGAATGGGTCATTTTACAATTACCATCATTAGCAAACAAGCAAAAATTACAGACCAAACACATTCTAAAAAGAGATTTCTAGGGTGGGTAAACAAATTTTGCAACACCCCATCACTGCCACACTGGTGACCCCTCACAGCCACAGTGCTGGAGGGCTGTTGGAAGGGGCACTCCACAGCCACAGCAATCACTGTGGGGCACCATTAATTCTGAGGAGTGAGGATATTTAAGCTGTGATACATTTTCAAAGTGACATCCTCTGGCTTGCTAAGCTGCCATCAGACAGACAGGAGCTTTACTGAATCATCCCATTTCTTGAGTGCTCATCCCACTGTGATCGGCCGAGCATGACAGCAGGATAAAGCCACAGCTGGAGCTCTGACTGTGCAGGACACCGAGGCTCAGAAGGGATTCTTAATCGAGGAATGGATTTTCCAAAAGAAACCCTAAGCTGTGATAGAGTAGATGAAAGAACAGACTCCACACAATAGCCCAGAGCTTCTGTTCTCACAATGGGTATTAATGGTGGCTTTACACCTGTAACGGTAACTTGAACAGGAAAATATTGCCTGAATAGGAAAATATTTCATCACCAGCAACAGACAGTAAGTGTTCATAGCTCAATCCTTGCAAATAAATACGTTCATTAAAAACTAGTTTCTAAATGCTCAAAAAAAACCAGAGCAAGGCTCTCATTATTAACCTCCTCAACTGCTTTTTCACTTTGATCTTCTGCATCTGAAAGATCACACCAGGATTACCTGCTCTGAAGAAAACAAATACAATCAGAGGCAAAAGAGTGTTACAGGCTTAGGAAGAAAACAAGAACTACCAGCACCAGAGCATCATCTTCCCTGTAGCAGCAATAAGTTAATCAGTGAGATCAATTCAATCAACCCACGATGAGTTTCAGCTGCAGCCCCTCTGCACTAAGCAGTTCCCCACAACCCTCTGAAGCCTTTCTGTGCTTTTCCCCCTCCCAGCAGCTTGGGTGTCTGCTGTCCTCTCTCCTCCCCTTCCAGGGAAAGGGAAGGCCAGTGAGGCGAACCCACAGCCTCCATGGATGTGTGGGCAGCAGATCCAGTTCCAAACCCACCTGCTCAGGCCCTTTCACACAGCACAGCCAGCACTGTGAACTCTGCCCCTGTGCTCTGGGAAACAGCCCAAACCAGGGAAAGTGTCTTGCACAGACAGTCGCTATGCAGAGACACAGATTTGCTGCGTCCCATAGTCCTGGGATTGCACTAAGCTGATTTCCTCTCAGGCTCTCTGAAACAAGGTCAAACACCATAAGAGAAACAGCAAATGCAGAAGTCAATGGTGCCCTTTACAGCCCAGAGGAGCAATCTCCACCTCCCACCATGGAAATTGGTGGGACAAGCTCCCAAAGCTCCCAGGCTCTGGCTGGGTGCTGGCAGACAAATGACACCAGTGCTGGGGAGAACTCTGGGACTGCATATGCAGCACAAAGTTATGTCACTACGGTTCTCCTCCCTTCCCCCTTGTCTCTGAACAAAAAAACGTTTGCTGTGCTCTTACACAGACAGAACTGTGCAATGCAGAGCTTGGCAAAGTCCCCTGGGACGCACACAGTGTTTGGGAAGGATGACACAACACTAAAGGGACACTGCAGTGTCCAGGGGTGATGGTGAGGGTGACACACCTCCTCTCTGGCAGCAGGACTGGCCCTAAACACCAAGTGTCCAACCTGTCAGCAACAGAGGCTTTGTGCAATGCACTCCACCCTTCAAACATCCACCATTTCTCATTTCTCATGACCACCACTCCACCAAAAGTTTCTATATATAGCTCAGAGATTGAGCCTCAACTCCTCCAAACAATGGATTCACAATTTCTCTTGAATATAGCCAAGGAGGAACAAATGGAATGAGTCAAACAGGATTCCCTTGGGAACATTAAGCACAACACTTTAATCATGACTGCACCTACCTAAGCCATCCTCTTCCAGTAAAGCAGAGAAAGTAACTTCAATTATCATTCCTGTAAGCTCACCTTAAAAAGGAACTGCTCTGTCTCCTTACAAGTGTGTGTTCTCTTCAAAAGGGAACACACACACACAAAATCTTATATAGAAAAGGAAAAAATACTAAACAGGAGCTTTCAAAATGCAACTTGATCACATGCTCACCATAAACAGTCTCTAACATTTTAACAGCCACGTCTTGCCTTGCTGAGGATGTGCAGGCTCCAGGCCTTTTTGGATCTTAAGCATTTGGAGAGAGTTCAAAATGATTCAAGGCAACGAGCATCTGGCTGCATATCAGATGCCTTTGCACAAAATCAGAGCATCTCTATACCCTGCTGCAAGATAGGAGGAGGGAGATGCTAATCTCCGACCTTAGACACAAGTCCAAAGGATGGAACAAAGCCCAACCAATAGTGATTTAACATTTTAAATTTGGTATCCAGTAAACAGAACACAATAACCTCCTTTTACGTGGATGGGGTGACCATCACCTGAGAACTGCCTTTAGCTCCCTGCCAACTCATAGCTTTGGAATATCTATGGGCAGACATTTTCCTTTCAACTGCCCAATGGCCACTGCTCCATCACAATGAAAGAAAAGCTGCCAAAATGTCATTTGTTTGCTATACAAAACACAATTTCAAGAACTAAGTAAGGACAGTGGATACCTCTTGCAAGAACCTCCGAAGTTTTAGCCAGACCCCATTTTCAAGATTGTCACTGAACTGACCAAACTTGTCTAAACACAGCTCTCATGCTGAAATTACCAACAGTCACTTTGCTGTTCTTTGCTTAGATCAGCTCTCCATCTCCATAATGCCAGCCCCAAAGTGTTTGCTCAGCTCCTTTCAAAGGACAGAACAAAGGAGACCCTGAAGCCTCCACAGCCAACCCAAGGGCTTTGCTCTCCTTCTGCCTGGACATTTAAGTCCCTCACAAACTGATTCTATCACACCACTACAGCTCTACTAAAGCAGATCCAGCAATAAAACAGCTCAGTGATAAACTGTAACAGTTTCAGATTTCTGCTCACCCCTCCTTCATCCGTGCATCAGCTCAACGAGTCCAGTGCTGCTAAGTCAAGCTTTTCAGCCAACACACTGAGCCTACACACCCAGCCCGGGACACCCCTCCCCTTCTCCAGGGCTCCCTTATCAGCAACCAGAACCTCTTGCAGCAACACCTCTGTCCTCAGCCTTCTGCATTACAATACAACAATGCCTACACCTTGTGACCCAGTAACTTGTTCTCATATTCTTTTCGTTTGTGTGTTTTAAACCAAGCAAAATTAGGAGTTCTTTCCTGGAGACAATGGAGGAGAAGGAACTGTGCCACAGTCCTCCCAGAGGAAGGACATGATTTCGCTTTCTCAGCTCCTTTTCCATTTCTACTGCTTTTGATGCTGTTTTACTCAGTGGCTTCTCTGCCTTTCCCCCTCGTTTTCTGATCAGAGGCTGTGTAAACTCTTAGCAGTTAATCTCTGAATGTCCTGCCAGCACACATTCCAGCATTTTCGTAGGAAGATGAGTTTTGTCACTCCTACAGCAGCTGGTATGGCAGCGGGAAGGATAATTGAGCGGACACCACCCTGGTGGCACTGATTTAATTCTGGATGCTCCAAAGGAGCCAGCTGGTAATTCTGCACTGAACTCCCCGACTGCCTACGTGCCTGCCTACCTGGAGATGGGAGCACTGACAGGAAGAGTTCACATGGTGTTTTCTCTGTCCTTGAGACCACCCAAGCCCAGAGCTGTCACAAGGGAAGAGAGTAAAAGGAATTGGATGTTAAAATCACTGCTGTGACAGAGACTATTAGAGAACCAAATCAAATGGTCCTGCAGGGGCATTTCAGCCAGACACAGTTATTCTGACCAATACCAGCCTGTGCAGAGCTGTGGCTGTACAGCTGTCAGGAACAAACAGCTGACTCTGGCAGGAAGCTTTGAAAATTACCTGACTTGAGCCTAATTCACTTTAGGGAGACAAAGAAGGTATTACCTACATGACACTGACTTCAAAAGAACCCCTTTAACAATGATGAAGTGACAAGAAAAGCCCTCACAAGCAAGACTACAACATCATGTAGAGGAACAGGTTGCTCCTCTTCTGCTCTCTAGCACACACTCCTAAAGAATGGCTCTTCTATTTTATTCACCCCTTCATCCTGAGGATAAAAGTGTTTGTTAATTTAATATAACCTCCAGTAAAGCCACAGAATGCAAAGTAAACCAACTTTTTTTTTTGTCAGAAGAACGACAAGAAAATTAATATTTAATTCTCCCTGACCAACACAATATTAGTGTTACACACAAACCTGAGCTTAATTCTATTTCCTTCCAAAGTCATTAAGAAAGTTCTCCAGCTTCAGTTAAAGCTGAATCAGGAGTTAAGTTTGGAAGGTGGGCTGTGGGTGGTTTTGGTATAAGGATCTGTTACGTATTATCTCCAAATTCATGCTTAGAAATCACATTATACTATGGAATAGTCATGGGCTTTTTTCACAGATCACATACTCACTTATGAAAATTGCATGTCCTTTTGAAATTTTGTCCTCTATGATCAAGAATGTGCGAACTGCACCAGAAACTGAAGAAAATGTACTTGTGCACTATCAAAATTTGCCCTTTCTGAAGCCTGCTGAAAAACACAAACCAGAAGAACTACTAAGCTGGTTTCACATAACCAACTTGGCTGGGCCTTTTCCTGCTCCTAAACTCGACAAAAACCCATCACCACCCAGCCCACTCACATACACTGAGCAAGAATTCAGTGCTGCATTCCTGAAATGCTCCAGAATCACCTTCCTGGTCATTCAGTGAACCAGGTCAGGGAACTGGTGCAGCTGAAAACAAATCTGTTTTCCCACTGGCTGTTTTCAGGTGGTGGGTTCACCGTGCAGCACTGTAGATGCCTGGGGAAGGTGAAAAAAATAAAAACAAAAAATAGAATCTGTAAGCAGGTCAGGGGGGTGGTACAGGCAGAACTGCTTCCTGCAGCAGTGCCAGCTCCAGGCACTGGCCTGAGCT
>VYXF01000788.1:1066005-1166904 GCA_013397295.1 Polioptila caerulea | reverse complement strand
TCTCTAAAGCAGCAGGTGAGCTCTTGGCTCTCGGCCAGAGACACCCCGGCCGTGTATTTTGCTTTATTGCCTTGTCCTTATTGCCTTTTATTAAACCTTTTAAATCCTACCAAGAAAGTGAAGTGCGTTTTCCACAAGGAGAATGAAAAGGGGAAGGGCACCAGGTGTGTGGGAATGTGCATTCCCGGGAGTGGCTGACATGGTTTAAGCCCAGCTGGGAATTAATTCCCCACCGCCGGAATGGGGGAGGAGAATCAAAGGTAAAACTTGTAGGTGCAGATAAGAACAGTTCAGTAATTGAAAATAAAGTGAAATAGAATGATAATGATAGATAATAATGATAATAAAAAGGGGAAGGAAAAGCACCCTGAACAAGTGATGCACAATACAATTGCTCATCTGCAGCTGACTGATGTCAGACTGCCCCTCCCCAAACCCAGGTAAGCCCCCCCTTCCAGGTAACTCCCCCAGTTATGCCACTGGGCATTATATTCTATGCTGTGGAATATCCCTTTGGCCAGTTCAGGTCACCTCTGCCAGCTTTGCTCCCTCCCAGTTTCTTTTGCAAACCTCCTCACTGGCAAAGCACGATGCACAAAGAAAGAAAAAAATGAGTTCTTGACCTAGGATAAACAGAACTTAACAAAAACCAAAACAGTGTGTTCCCAACACCATTCTCCTTCCAAATCCAGAGCACAGCTCTGCAGCAGCTACTGAGAATAACGGAGCTCCCTCCCAGCTGAAGTGAGGACAGAGGTGCACCAGGTGTGTTGGCAGCAGTGTGTGTGCACGTGTGTGTCGGTGTGAAGGATGAGGGGGGTGCAAACACCTCTGTGAGCCAGAAGTTGTGGTGTGTGCTCCAAAGGATCATGGCAACACGTGTGGGAAAAAGCCTGCCTGGAGTTTGTGCTATTGGCACACGTGTGTGCGAGTTTCCCCCAAGCCCACTGAAACAAGCCCAGAGCAGCAGAGCCCCAGGAGAGCTGGGGTTGGAATTCCTGCAGCCTGTCCTGCTCTGCACTGTCATTTCTGCATTAATATATGAATAAATGTGACCTTCAGCTGCCCACCAGCAGGGCAGGCTCTGGGTGTGCAGCCCTGCATGGTTGGATATTCTCTGCATTTTCCCAACAAATCAGTGTTGCCAGTTTCGGCACATGGCACAGTCACTGGCCTGTGATTCTATCTCTGTCAGATGCACACAAGCATTTATGGATGCAGTGTCTTTTCTATGTTTGTAATGGAAAGAAAATACTTCATTTTAAGGGGCTTCAAAATTAAGAGACAGAAACTTGGCTTTTTGAAGCAACCAATAGAAAAGGCCAATTAAGTTTCTAGAAGCGAGAGAGAATTTTCTTAGTCAAAAGATGCACTACACACAGCACAGGGAAGTATTTCACACCTTCACCAAAATCAAATTCAGCGTCAAGCTGCAAGCTGCTGGCTCTACCTACCTTCAAGGGGATTCTGTTGTGAGGACACAGAGAATGGATCTTTATGTACTTTGCACCTTGCAGCTCCTAAAGCCAGGGAAAAGGAAGCACGACATAGCCCAGAGGGAAACATTTTAAAGAAAATTCATTAGTCCTTAGTCAAAGCTAAAGGCAAGGATGACCAGTTTTAAATGTGTGTTTACAGGGGGAGATTGAGCTCTGCCAGCAGCAGTGCAGGAAGGCACTTCCATTTTGTCCATCCAGCTTTTTATATAAACCTGGACTCTTAATTTAGGATCCCGTTAGGTGACAACCGAGTCTGGGAAAATGATTCAGTTAGAACCTGTGCCAAAAGAGAAATGCATTTACCATCTGAATCATCCTGGCAGGAAAGACTGAAGGATGTTAAATTCAATATGGATCCCTAATAACTGAACACAAATGAAGGAAAACCCCCATCTGTGTTGTTCCCAAGAAGTGCTTTTTATTATCAGGCCTTAAGATGTGACATTTATAGAACAGAAATATGTACCTGTACTCCATGTAAGGAAAACCTGTTGGAAATCAAGGGATAAAAATACATTCATTCAGAAACAGAACTGAAATAGTCCCTGAGCATTTTTTCCATGTGTCCCCTGGTTTCTCTGAAATTTTCAGTTCTCAGAAGTTTCAGCCTGCAAATGGCACCTCAATTTGTCATCCTTTGAGAGGCTGCTCTGCCCCTCACCAGGTGAGCAGCACTGAGCTGCCCCAGTTTCTTTAAGTTCAAAATGGAATGTGAGCATGGTAATTATTAACAACATAATATCTGCAAAATTCTTTAACCATCCTGAAGAGGGGAGTGCAGTATAATACAGTTACAGCTCAGCAGCTATGACTAGAGGAAGTTCTGACCCACACTGCAACCCCTGAACTTTGGAGACAGCCAGAAATTCAAACCCCCAATCCACCAAAGGGCAAACACCAGGCTCTGAGATATGAGCACTTGCAGTAAAATCTCACAATGTTTGTGGATCCCCAGAATCAAAGATCACAAAAGCTTTGTCATGATGTGCAGTGGTCTGTAAAGCTTCTTGCTGGCTCTCTGCTTTCCAGGTGCCTCTCTCCTAATTTTTCTTTTCTTGCTTTGTTTTTTCAAAAGCAGAGGTCACAGGGAGAGGAGAGAGCAGCAGAGCTGGAAGCAGGGAGGTTTAATCACCTCTCCTGTGTTGCTGCACGTGGATGTTGTTTCTCTCTGCCGTGCATCTCTAATATCAACAAGCACAGCTGGCCTGGTTTTGATTCTGGTAATGCAGATCTAAATCCAGGCACCCTCCACCCTATAAAGCCCAAAGAGTTATTATTAATTAGATCAGCGTGGCTGAGATGAGAATCCGGGATTAGCTTCCCATTCACCCCGTGGGGAAGGGGAGCAGCAGTGGCTGTCCCTCTCAGAGCAGGAGCTCACAGCTTCAGGGTGAGTTCCCTGCTGACAGCAGCACTGGGCGAGGGCGGGCAAGGGGAAGGGATTGTGCTGAGCCTCTCCCAGAGCTTGGTGGGGAACCACAGCCAGGATGAAATTCCACCAAAATATTGGGCGGGTGATGTGATCCCTCCCCATTTCACATGGGAAGATTTTAAAAATCAGAAACAAATATATCTGTGTGTGTGGAGAGAGAGAGAGAGAGAGCTCTAACAGTGGATCTTATTTTGTACCTCTGCTGCCAGACATCCTAGTGGAGGAGCATCAGTCAAAATCCTCTCTGCCCTATCCCACTCAGTGGCACCATCCAGGCCAGCATTCCTCCCGCAGGGCTCTTCTTGAGCGCTGTCTTTGGTCCCTTTGCTGCACTTTACCAACAGCCTCTAAGATAATTAGCAGTCATCAGATGAGAATTAATTTTTAACAAACTTCTCCTTGCGTGGGAGAGGGAGTGGAAAGCTCAGTGAATGGCAGGAAAAGTCTGTTCAGGGAGTGACGACAGGTCCTCCGAAAAACAGTGACAATTACCAAGGATTTATTTACAGAAGCTGGGAGGAATAAGGGAGACGCTGTCAGCTCCTTAAGGCAGAGACGGGTTTTGGTTATTGTTTCTCCTTTGTTCGCACAACTTGGGCCGGGGGGGGCTCCTGGTACCAGAGGAAACTCCTGCAGAACAGGGAACATCTGAAGGCAAGTGCTGAAACTGATGTTCAGACATTACTGAGGAGGAGAAAGCAGGTCAGGGTGCAGGAGATGCCTAATCCAGCCTGGCGTTTGGGGCAGGAGGAGCAGAAGGTGGGAGCTGCTGTGAGCTGCGTGGAGGGGGGCACAGCACACAGATCCTCCCCGCGACTCAGCTGCAGCCTCGCCTCCCAGCAGGGAAATGGTGCTGAGCAGAGCCAGCTGTGCCCCAGCTGTGCCCCACTGGCCCGCACTGCCTTAGGGTCACCACTTTGCAGCTCAGGAGCACCAGCAGTTGGTTTTAGTAGGAGACAGCATCGTCTGCAAATAGCTTTGCTCTGGCTCTGCCTTGCTTTGGCTCCCTCAGCTGCGGGCAGCCAGAAGGATTTTGCATCCCTTGGATCATATATTGCCCAGAAAGCTAATTTAGTGCAAGCTGCCCTTATCTCATCCATTAAATGTGCAAGTGAATTGACCTACTCCCTGATCGTAAAACATTGCTACAATTGCTGGCTGGGAGAAGGCGGCTGCCCCTTACTCAGCTCCCTTATCTCCACTTTACCAACCAGACTCAGTAAATCCATTATTTTCCAGCATTAATTCATGAGACGGCCATTAGCCAGGATTCTGTGACTGTATGAACAAGGGCAAAAGCAGTTCCCACCTTTCAGTTATATCATGGGTCTTTCCCAGAAACCTGGGGAGTGAGGGTTCTCATTCCAATCAGAAAGGGTGTAATTAAGGCCCAGAACAGCTTTCAAAAAGTTCTTCAACTAGACAGCTAAACTTAGACAATTAGTCCACAAAGGAAAAAAGGACGAGTTGGAAATAGCCTAGAAATAAGAGGAGAACAAACTTTTTTTTTTCCCCCCCACGGGCAAAAGAAAACCTATGAAATCTACATTTTAAGACTTCCACAAATCCCCCCCAAAATTAAGAAACACAGCCTGCAGTCTGCCAGCAATCACTGACAGGTTTGGATGTGCATGCTCAGGCTCTGCCTACCGTATTCTATCAAGGATCATCAGGAAAAAAGCACTGACCTGTGTGTTCAGGGAACAAAACACACATCCCTGCTCCTGTGGGTGCTGTCAGCCCCGCTGGATGTGCTGTGGCCATTACCGTGCATTAGCGCTCGTCACACACATTTACACACAAGCCATGATTGCTGCCTTTCAGGTCACTGATAAAGCCGCTCTGGAGAAGCAGATCCGCAGTGGGAGATGTACCCTTGGGCCAAAAAATCATTACATTATCAGCGTCAGGAAACCTACTGCAATGTGACTCGACAGCTGTACAGTACGGCTGTACAGTACTAGGCTGAGGCTCTTTACTCTGGATTTTTTAAACCTGGCCTACACCGATTTTTTTCCCCCTCTCTGAATCATTTCCCATCATTGCTGAGTCTGATCAGCCCTGTGCTGCCACAATCCTCCATCCCCTCCTCATAATAAGCAGTGCCCATGGGAAGAGAGTTTTCAATCTGGTTGGTCAAAGAGTGGGAGAAATCAAAGAAGTATTAAGGCTGGAAAAAACCTAAATATAGGATTCCTTTTGCTGAGATTCAAGGCATGGAAATATTAACTAACTTGCCAGAGCACACTGGGAAGCTGAGCTACATTGCCTGAGGGCCTGCCTCACATTTTAAGAGAGATGATCTCTATTCCTGTGGAACAGAATATGCTCATTGTTAGCTCAGGAAGCACAGATGCCTGTAATCTGTCTTTTTAAAAGGATTTTTAATGACCAGGAAACAGCACAAAGATCTGAGCTTGCCTTACAAACCCAAACCACGTAGTGCCTGTAAGCACAGCATTCCACCGCCCCACAAGTCGGCTGCTCCGTGGTCTCTAGGTGAGGGAAAACGAAAGGAGTTTATTTTATCTTCCCTGAGGATGCCTGGTAATGACCTGCGAATTGGTGTCATGTGTGGCTTTCTTTTTTTTTTTTCAGTCTGTAAAACAATTAGGTCTGGTCCCCCGTCAGAGTTTTGCTCCTTGTGTCTGGGAGGGTTATTGTGCTTGCTGCCGGGGAGCACCGGGTATCTGGGAGCTGTAAAGATGTCTGCGGTTTTATTGCTAGATTTTTACAAACCTCAGGTTTGTGTTTTTATTATGATTGCTGCTGTGAGGACATTAAAAAAAAAATATCGTGTTTCTCTTTGAGGTTACATTTCACTCTGTTGATCTTTCTCTTGACATTTCAGGGAGTTGGGGGATACTGGCAAAACATGCAGGGTAAGCAAAGGAGATCTCCTTCACCCCAAATCTTACCTTTGCCAAACTGGGGAGGCGCAGGATGTTTTCATTTATTAAATTAACACAGACTGGGGCTGGTGAGAGGCAGTGCCTGAACAGAGCAGGGCTTGCTGTGATGCTAACAGCCCTCGACAGTGCCATTTTCCCTCTCCTGTTAGAGCTGCTGAATCTTTTCCCAGCCTTCTCTTTTGCTCAGCCAAACCTTATCTAAGTATTCTGTTCTTGGGGCAACAGACAAATTGCACAGCTGTTTGACTGTCACTGTTTCAGAGCTGTTTTCAGACTGCAGGGTTGTGTTTCAGATTGATTAAGCAAATGATACACAAAGAGGAAATCTCTCCCATCTCTTAGCTGAGACTAATGGGGAGGTTGAGATGTAGAGATGTGCTGGCATTTGGCTGCTGTAGAGCTGCATCAATTCTCTGTTCTCACTAGTCAGGGGAATTTTAAAATCTTTTCATCTTGCCTTAAAGATACGGAATTGGTTTCCATCAGCTTGCTGAAAAAAAAAATCAACAGAAAAAGGCACGTAGAACCTGCAGACTTGAAACCCATGGTCAGTCTCAGCTCGTATCTTTTTATTATGTTCACTTTCAAAGGACCCCAAAGAACTTGGCAGCTATTAAGGAGGTGGTGATAGAGCTGTAAATTACATGGCAGTGCCCTGGAAAGAGCCAGTTTCAGTATTTGGAAAGAAGAAATTTAAAGTCAATTTACTGTTGCAAACACTCAGACTTTCTGATTGATAGGATGAAGATGGGAGCAACTTAGGACAGAAAAATTATTGATGTTGGGAGTTATCCTGGGTTATTTATTATCAGAGATTGTTCATTCCAGGCACTGATAATGACAGTGCTGTAGTCACCAAGTCTCAGCTTTAAATAAACTATTTATGGGTACCATTAAAATGCTGTTGCTCATGTCCTCAACAGATTTGGCTGGGATGGACTCTGGGATAACGCTGGGATAAGTGGCTGCTTGAAAAATTGTCCGGAGCCTTTGCAGGGTTCAGGGTGCTGGTTTTCCTTCTGCTCTGTGACCTTTAGCAAGGCAGTTCCCTTCTCTCTGCCCACCTCCTGCCTGGCTGGGGCTGCCTCAGGCTGTACAAATCTGCAGTGCCTGGAACAGCAGGACAGGGATGTTGGTAGAGGCTTCTTGGCAGCAGAGGGATGCCAGCAGCAGATAATCACCAACTGGAGTCATCGGGTTTGCATAAACACAAAGCTGCTCCATCCGAGACAGTCTGTGCCCTGAACAGACTCCCTGGGCCTTCTGTGAGCCCCTGCTGACAGCAGATCTGTCCCTGGGGCAGGTTCCTCCCCTGGCCTCTGCACATGCCTGGGGCACGAACAGTGCCGGGCTCCGGGGAATGTTTGTGAATAAAACCAGAGAAGATATAAAGCTTTGGGTTTTGTTTTGTGTTTTTCCATGCAGGGTATGGTGGTTTGGCATCTGTCAGGCAAACAGATTAAGAACAGATGGGGGAAAATGTGAAACCCCGTTGATCTCCAAGGGATTATTTCAGAAACACGGGGAACAAACGTATGCTGGATTCTGGCCCCTGCTTTTACGTCCTTTCTGCAGGCACTGCCCCAAACGTGTTTTGTGCTGCTGAACAGTTCTGCCCCTGTGCCTTAGGCACCCCCAATCTACCCCTCTTATGCTGCTGTCCCCTTCCAGCCCCACCTCAGGCCTTACCTGGGCTGTACCAGGGAGCTACTTGGGATTCCTTCCCCAGCAAAGTGAGGGACAAGGGCTGCATCCTGCCCTGAAGCTGCAGGCACAGAGACCGTGACCCCTTCCTTTGTCCATGCTGGAGGTTCCCAGCTGTGACAATTGGTTCATTGTCCTTCTTTAAAGCCAGCTCAGGTCACCAACGTCCCCGAGCGCGTCCCCGAGCGCGTCCCCGAGCGCGTCCCCGATCCCGTCCCCGCGGGCAGTTCCGCCCGCAGCCAGCAGAGGGCCCCCGCCGCCCGCGCACAGCGTCCCCGAGCGAACGGGTCGGGAATGGATCGGGAACGGATCGAGAATGGCTCGGAAATGGACCGGGAATGCCTCGGGAATGCCTCGGGATGGACCCAGAGGAAGAGTGAAAGTTAAACCTCAGGGAAGAGCCGAAGAAGTGCGCAGTGACCTTTGAAAATGCTGCACCCGCTGCGTTATGCTCACCCATCCAAGCTGCAGCTAATCAGTGAGCACGTATCTCCCTAAATCCCCCCTTCTTTAGGGGCCTGGGACCCGTACACAGAATATGGAGTCAGAATAGTTTAAAGCCATGTACACCACGTCTGTGCTCAAGAAAGAAATCAGTTCCTCAGTTCCTGAATGGTGCTGTGGGAGATGCCCACGGTGCCTGGATGAGCCTGGGCTTTGGTCCACCGGTTCCCCCTTCCCTTCTGACTGTCCTCTGTATTGGAGAGAAATACTGATTTTACTCCTGGCCCACAAAGGAAATCTTGGTCTTCAACAAGCCATTGAGCAAAATACCTGGAGCTGGAAAGGGAACACAGAGGAACGTGCAGAGAAACATACCCGAGACTTGGAGAAAGTCCTGCTGCCTTTCACCACAAAAGGACCTCAATACAGCTCTCCTGAGCAATACCTGCATAACTTGGAACCTTCCAGGCATGGAGGCAGCACTTCATGGGCAGTGTGGTGCTGGAGCTGAGCCTGGACATGGCCTGTGGGCTCTGCACCTCACCAGGGGCTCCCATGTCCACCTTGGCTCTTGCCAATATTGCAGGAATAACCAGGGCTACAAGGCACGGGGCTCCAACTCCCACTGATCCCTGGCTGCCTGTAACTGGGATCAGCTGGAGGAGCACACCCAGGAGGTCCCGCTTGGCTCAACAATTAAAGCTGTCTCCATCCCAGAATCAGCACAAGCCAAATCTCTGTGCAACAACTTCAGGGATACATTTCCAGGAGTCGAACCAGTGCATGTGGCAGCTGAAGTGCCTGGCTAACCAGGGGAAAGACGAGGTACAGCCAACATCCAGGTGGATCTTGGGTTCATAACAGAGGCCAGACCCCTCACTGGCTGTAAAAGTCCTACATAAGGCTTTAAAGATTTGTTAGTTGTAATTAAGCAGCTTTCTGGTCCCATCAGCTAGATGTAACAATCCCTCCTAGCCCATTAACAAAAGGAGCTGGCAAGCCTGGATTTGATGACTGACTGAACAATATGAAGAGGTGGTGATTTGCTGGCGATGTGTTAAAACAGGCAACAAATCAGCTGGCAGCCTGCACTGGACAGAAACAAAACCAAAGCAAGAGGCAGATGACTTTGAATGGGCTCCAAAGGTCACAGAGAAACAAGCGAAAACTGATAAAGTTCACAGGAAAACAGAGCGAGCAGAAGGAGCACTGCATCTTCTTGGCACTGGGAGCAGTTGGCATCCGACTTGGAACGAATGTATTTCTGAGTTAAAAAAATACATCGATCTGGAGGGAAGCTGGAGGCATAAAACCCAAAATGAACTGGTGCATGTGAGCTTGGCTGTTCCAGCACTGGGAGAGTGTGCAGGGACTGTGGTGCTGGCAAAGGCAGAGCTGCTGTGGAGCTCCAGTGCCACAGGGATGGTGACACTGGGGGCAGAATCCAACGGTGGCTGTCCCCCATGGTGGGGGCAGGACTGTGACTGCACCCCATGGGTGCTTCCCACTGTCCCATCAGTCACAGGTCAGGAGAACAAGGCAGGAGGAGCAGCTCCAGCATTAGAGCTCAGAGTCCAATGGTCCTTGCATGAGGCAAGACAGAACCATGAATGAGAAAGAAGCAAAAAAGTCCCTTTGCATTGAGGATGCACCAAAGTGGGAAAAGCACTGCCAGGCCAGTGCAAGGAGCTCAGAACATCCTGGAGGTGGGATGAACATCCCGAAGGTGGGATGCCTAGAGCAGAGGAGGATGAGTGTTAGTTGGTGCTTTCCTAATTACAGGATCTGCTAAGCTATTTTAAGCCATGTTCCATGCAATATTGAAACACACAAGTTTTCATCTTTTGGCAGTTTGGTTGGTACAGCATCTAATTATCCCTGCAGCTTGGGGATGGTAGAAAATGCTTTTCAGACACCCAACAGAGATAAAATAGGTAGAAAATGTGCAAGCATTCCCCTCTCTCTTGGACTTTGGCAAGGGCAGAATCCAGCTCCCACAGTACCTCCTGCACATTTGCCTTAGTATTTGCATTAGGAAGCATCTGTAGGAGGCTTGGAGCAGCCAAGTCCAGAGAAATGGGAAACACATAAGGGAATGGTTTACACCAGCTCATCCCAGTGCTGTGACATGAGGAGTTCAACTCAGTGTGTGAGTTGCAAACTTCCATCAGTCCCTGAGGGGTTGGAGCTCCCGAGGGTATCACCTTCCTGCAACCAGCAACCTTCAGCCTCAGAAATGAGAAACAGCCCAGTCCACATGCCAAAGCAGGAGCTTCTAACTGCCCCCAGTAATGGCACTGGGCTTTTGGGATCCATGGGAGAGACCTTCGTGAAGACCCCAGCGTGAAGCCTCTTAGAAAGGAGTGTCTAGGTTTTATAATGCAAAAAAAATCCTATATCCTGCAAGCCCCTGCATGTCCCTGCCATGGGGCAGTGGGGGGTTCATGGGAGGGAGGGATTGTATCAGTGCTGTCTGGTTTGGGTGGAGGAGTGGGTGGTGGATGATGCCATTTCCAACTCCTAGCAGGAATCTGGATGTGTCTGTGCTGGGAAATTGCAAAATAGAACATTGTGCTAATGAATGCCAAACAGGAGGGGTTTCAATATACATCATCAGAATAACCTTTAGCAACCACTAGATGCCTTCCATCCATGAGTGTCTCATAAGGAGTATTTATATTTATTACGTGGCAATGGAAATACATCTCGAGAGTGACCTGCCCAGTGCAACCATAATGCCCAGTCAGGACTGGATTGTCCAGCATGCACAGAATGAAACACCCTCTGTTCATTCACGCTCTGGGAGTGCTGGTTTCACCACTGGCAGCCCTCTGCACTAACTAAAATACCTCTGAGCCAGTCCAACAAGTTTTTTTCCCAGGTTTGCTTCTCCATGGTGTAACCACAGATCGTGCACTGTGGAAAGCTTTGAGCCTTGAAAAGTCTAGAGTTACTGTAGGTTGCAGTGGTTGGATTTGATCCTAAAACAATGAAACTGAATGTGAAAAAAGACACAGATGGCTGTCGCCTCTGTGCCATTTGGAGTGAGGGTTGGTTCCCAGCCAGGCAGCCCCATGCCACAGTTATGCAAATAAAGGCAGCAGAGTTGTTTGCAGGGGTACACTCACCTCTGACAGGCTGTGACACGAGGGATAAAATAGCAGAGGGATTTCAGAGAGGGCAAAAAGGTCACCACACCTGAAGGACAGAGGATTTCAGGGCACAGGGTCATCAAATCTGTCAAATAAGGAAAAGGAGGCTTTGCTGTGGCTCCTAAGGTACCTGGATACCGTGAACTCTTGGGCATGGAGAAGCCTGACAGCCCTTCCTGTGCTTGTCCTGAGTAACATCAACTCCTTGGGATGGGGACACTCACGTGGGGTTCAGCCCAACAGCTAACAACAAAGAGAGGCAGAGAAGGGAAGAGCCTGATGAAAGGAGGAATGAGAAGAAGCCATGGGAAAATAATTCAAATTGCCTTGACCGAGGGTGCACTGCCAAGGTCTAGACCTTGAATTCAGTGTGGTGTAAGGGGATGTAAACAAAACTGCATCCTCTGGCTCCAGGGCTGGATTTAGTCCTGTCATGAATTCCAAGAAGACACAGAGGGGTAAGACTGGGCTCCAGCCTCCCATTAAAAATGCTCTTCTCCAGCGAGACACGAGTAATAGAGCAGATATCTGATAATTAAACTACTAATCAACCGCTCTTAAAAACTGCCTGATGGTTCCCATCTCAATCTCCTGTGAGGATGGGGAGGCTTAGAAATTTAATACAATTCTGTGGTTGAGTTAAACATCAGGCAGGTTTCAGACTGTGCTTTACTAGAACCAGATGAATTTCTAAGCTCAAAATCCAGCATACAGAATGCTGATTAAGTTTGATCTGGTGACCATCTGTCCTTGTGTTTGTAGTATGAGTAGCTAAATGAAATTCTGGGGGAAAAAAGGGTTATCTTAAATACACACAGGATAAAGCAAATTGAAGAAAGCCCCTTTCACTGTTGCTATGTGAATCTTCTCAGCAAGAGGGGAAGATTAGGTTAGTCTCTGAAGTTACATATGCTCAAGTTCACTTTTTTGGACTCTCAGAAGCTGAGACATCAATCTGTAACTTTTGCTTGAATTGCATCTTGTGAATTTTCATTTAACTGCACACTAAACCCAAGCAGTCAGCTGAGTTCTGTAGTGAGAAATGTTTCATGGTCCCAGAAAGTCAGTATCTTGGAAGGTGTAAATTGGTGCAGCTCAATGCAATTTCCCTCCCTTTCCAACTTGACTTGGGCCAGTAATCACCCCAAATTGCTCCCCCACTCCTTCACCCTTTAATCTATCTATATCTATTGATTCACCCATCTTTTTACTTAGATAGAGCAAGTGAAGACAATTAAATGATGAGAAATAGCTCAATAAGCAACCAAAGTTCAGCTAAGAGCAGAGGTGATGGCTGCCAGACTTTTTTTTAAAATTTTTCCCAATCATAACGGAAATTTTCTGGAGAAAAGAACAGTGTGATAAATGATGGCATAACATAAGGCCCTCTTTGAAGGGAACCAGCTACAAGGCTGGGCCCATCTGCAGACTGAATAGGGAAGAAGAGAAAGTATTGGGAAATGCAGAAAAATAGCTCTGTGGGGGTCACAAATACCAAAACAGACAGTGCTTGTCAGGCTTTCTAACGGAAATGGTTTCTGACATGCAAAGGCACCAGCTTGGGTCCCCCAGGCCCATCTCAAGCCACGGGCTCCTTCGTGGGCAGCACCGCAGGGAGCCCAAAGCAAAACCAAATCCAGTCTGTGTCCTTTGCCAGCCTTCCCCAGCTGCCCCAGGGACTTTGCTCTGTGAAACGGAGGGTATCTGTTCTGTAAGAGGAGTTGTTCACATGTCAGCACGTCAGCCTGGGACCAGCAGAGATGCTGGGGATGGCTGCAGGGCTTGGGCTGGGGCGCAGGGCAGCGGAGGCAGCTCAGCAGAAACCACAACAAACCCGGCTGGCAGAGGTTTGGGGAGTGCCCTGGGTGGGGGAAGCTCTCTGCTACCAGGGCAGCTGCCTGTTCCAGGTTTTCCCACTGTTCACCCCGAGCCTGGCTGCTTGATCTCCTGCTAAAAGGGAGAACTCTGCAGCTGAGATGCTTTTCTGGGGGAAGAGAGAGCCCCGAGAAGTCCCTTGTGGGGTGGGCATGGAAGGAGTTTGGCATGAAAAGCCAAGCAGATGCGTTTGTAAGTCCGTGTTTATTGTCTGGTTGACTCTGGTGACCCCCTGCATCCCCAGGCACACGCTCCTGCCTGGGTTAATATTCACTTTGGAGGTCACACGGACAGTACCTGTGCAAAGGCATCTGGCTTTGATAAGCCCTGAATTCGAGTTCAAAGGCTCCAGCTGACACAAGAAAAGTCGAGCATTAGGATCCTTTCTACCTCAGACAACCCTAGGAAAAGAGCACATTGTTTGGACGTCACTGGGCTACATCCATGCTTTTTACGTGGCTTTTTTCTTTTTAGTTTCATTTTCTTTGTGAAGTTTAAAGAGATGCTTGTTTTTCTTGCTAATTCTTTCCTCCCGGGTGCTGATATGGATCTCTGTAACATGAGGCCAGCTGGAAGAAATTCAAACTGCTTTCTAAATGTTGTTATGATAGAGTGTGGGGGACATGTCTTTGAAGCTGCTGGGCTCAGGAGAAGTTCGGGGCAATTAAACTCTTTCTGGAACAAATTTGGAGCCCCTACCTGTGAAAACACGAGCCACTAGCTGGTGTCACCTCATGCCAACCTCTAGGCAAAAGAAAACTTAAGTAGATGCTACTTAATTGATGTTTCTGCATCCTGGGAGGACGAGAGCCTTGGGCACAGCCACGTCCTGGTGCAAGGGAGGCTGCAGCCTGGCTGCTCAAGATAAACAGTCCAGTTTAAGTGGAGGTGTGAAGGTGCACTGATTTGTGCTTCACATCTCAAATTAAGCCGCCTTTTAAACCAGGAGAAGGGGTAAGGGAATCCTCTCTCTGCCTTCTTGCTTCAAAAAAAGGTAAATATTTTCAAGTCACTCACTGAAAGCAGAATCCCTTGCTGGCAAAGGTGTGAGGCAAGTCAAGGCCTTCCCACTCTCTCCTTCCCAGCTCCTTCTGCAGCCTGGGTTGAAAATGCCCAGGGAACAGGGCTCTGTCAGCCCCACGGATACCCTTCCACATGGCACACGTTGCTTATCAGCACTTCTGCAGAGATAAAGGAGGCAGCAAAAAAGAGAAGCCCTCTAGGGAGGAGATATTCAGCCTAATGTTTATATTACTGATTCACTTCTAGTGTAGGGAAAAAAAATAAAAAGGAAATAAAGGCTTTCCTCAGAGCCAGACTTTCAGAAAAGCCCAGTGGTTTATGGAGTGCTGGCCTTGTTTGAAAATCTGGCTTCAGTCATGGCTACTGAGCCTTTACAAGTTTCTTCTTCTTCAGAGAAGTCACTTGATGGGACTCAGGCATGGTGGGAGGCTGACAAGCCTTCATGAAAGACATTTGTAATGTGTGGGGCCTTGGAAGCAACACGAAGAGACAGCCAAGAGCCCTGAGGAGCTGGAGAGGAAGAAGCTGCACATGGTCTCTAAGAACCCAGGTCTGCTGGGCATCGCCTCCCTCCTCTCCTTCCCTTTGTAGCTGTTTCCTGCACAGACAGTTTCTATGGGCATTTCCTGGGAAGGCTGCACAGCCAAAGTTGCATTTAAAAATAAATTTTGTTTTTTTTTTTTAATTTCAAACCACACTTTTCAGAGTTAGAGTGTGTGTGTGGAGCAGAGAAGTACAGTATGAATGCAACTTTATCTGCACAAAGCATAAGCAAGTTACAGCCAACTCTAACAGAATCTACTTCAAAACACACAGTGGCAAAAGCAGCACGCTGCCTGCCTGGAGGCAGCCCACTCCAGCTTTCCAGGGCTCTGCTCCATCATTCCCTCCTTTCCCCAGGGTGCAAAGCCAAGCCCACAGCAAAGCAGGTGCCCTCTGGCCACCTCCTGGCCCTGGGTGCTGTGACTTGTGCTTCCACGTCCCTCCTCTTTCCATCCACCTGCTTGCTCTTGCCTTTTCCATGATGCTAGGAGTGTTTTGGGGCAGTAATGGTGTGTTTGTGTGACTGTGTAGCAGTTTTTGTAAAGGGGCCCAGTTTCCTGGCTGAGGGCTCTGAGTGCTCCAGTGTCCACATCTCATTGGACATTACAATTGGAGGAGATAGTGTGGGGCCATTTTTCCTTCTTTTTGGCTCCAAGGAGGCTTGGCAACAACCTCCAGTAGGGATGTGTTCACCCTTCTGTGCCTGCAGTGCCTGTGGCAAAGCCCTGGGAAGGGCTCCCTCCATGGAGGGGGTTTAGGATAACCATACACAGCTTTGAGGAATGAGAAATCCTTGCTCCTGCCCCACAGGATGGGGAAGCCCTGGAACACCATCACCAAGGACATCTAATTGCTATAAATAATGGCAGCTGGAGAATAATGCAAATGGAGAAATCAGACAAACAGCTTTGTCTCTGCCTGGTTTCTCTCAGCTCCACAGATGAACAAAACTAGGGTGATATTTGACAATTCTAGTGCCAAGGCAGGGCAGGCAGATTTGGAAAAGAAAAAGATCCCTCTTGACATCTCCTATATGCAAAATGCTTTATGAGGGGCACAAGATCTGAAGTCCATGACGACCCCACACAAGAACTGATGCCAGGTTGGCCCAAAGGATGCAGCTGACATCTGCCAGCTAATTATTTCATTAGTCATTTTAAATAACTGACTCAGCCAAGGATGATCACACCCAGCTGTGACACCTGTAATTGAAACGATGCAGGGAACAGGATGAATGTCCCCAGATAAAATCCAGGGAAGGCACTCCTGCTGCTCTCCCTGATCGAGCCTCTCAGGACAAGTAAAAACACAGAGCAGCAGCCCAGGTTGAAATGCCCATGAGCAATTAAGCAGAGGAGTGTCCTGGCAAGAACATTGGCAGATGAACGTGTCCTAAGGACACCCAGGAACCACTGAGGACAGAATCACCCTGTCCTGAGCTGTGCTTCACATCCATCTCCCCCCAAATCACACCATGCTGAGTGGTCCTCAGCCCCACATGGGCTGTAATCCAACCCTTCCTCCCCATGGCAGAGTGAGTGCCCAGTGAGTCTCATTCCCCTTCACTCCATCAAAACCTAAGAATATGGAGCACCAGAGCAGCCTCCAGAACTGCCACCCTCAAAACCCAAAGTACAGAGTGTGTTTCAGAATGAAAGCAGTTTGAGCGGTGTCAGCTCTGCCTGTGTTTGTTTCTATGGAAAATTGTTACTTTAATGTGAGTCATGGGAGTAATTAAGGGATAAATAGCAGCACTGCAGTTCGTCAACACGCTGGTGCCATTGCAAAAGCAAAGGGAAGTGTGTGCATTCCTACAGAGACACAAATCCAGCCAGGGTGCTGGCAAAATATCTGCTCCCATCTTCTGGGCTTTGGCAGTCTCCTCTGGGCTTAGGCTGGTGTCGATCAGGAATAGCCCCGCTGATGTGATTTACTGGAGAATCTGGGAGGTTGGTTCCATTTAAATCTGAAAGGGACCAGTGCAGGAACACAACCTCATAAAATGGGGCAGGCTCACATGGCTGCTGTTTGTTAAACTTGACAGCAAAAGAAAAACATATTGCACCTTTGCTGATTTTTCGTTCTTTTTTTCTTCTTTAGGATGTGCTGAACAAAAGGAAGAGCTTGCAGATGTTCCCTGTAGAAGCACTGTCTGAATGGCAACTGTGCCAGTGCTGTTCTAGCCCTCCCTGTGGGTTCACCAGAGCTGTGGATCAGGCCAGCATGGGTGGAATTTGGAGGCGGAATATTCGGCTGCAGGATGGGGAATTGATTCTTGCCAGGTGTGAGAGGGAATCTCCATCCTGGCCCTTTGGCTAAACCAGCACTTTTCCAGGCTGGCCCAAAGGTTTTAGCCAAGGAGCTTGTGTCCAGAAAAACATTTGTCAGAACCCTTTGGTGCTTCTGGACACACCTCTGTGGCCCAAAGGAGCTCCACCCGGGCACCTTCAAATGGCTCCAGGCTGGTGGTGCTCAGCAGCCTAGACTGCTCTGTAGGAGATTCCTGCAGCCCCTTTCCTTCTGCCCAGCAGGATCCAGCACCATCAGCCCCTCAGGGCTTCTGGGGGGGCACTGGCATGGAGGGGGATCTGAGGAAAGACTTGAAGAGCAGTGAGTGCCAGGAGTGCTCTGCATTTGCACCTGCCCATGTGGAAAGACACTTTCTCAGCTAAAATCCATACTGTGGCCCCATCCTCTGTGTTCCTTTCTCCTTAGGATTTGCAGATGATTTCAAACAAGTCAGTTTTCCATTCTCTAATAAGCAATTTAAATGCTAAAGGGCAGTGCCTCTGTTGAAGGCACTGAAGCCAAGGGAGCTGTGACAGTTCATACCAGCTGAAGCTTTGCCTTTAAGTAAATGTTTTAAACTTTCCACTAAGGAGCCTAAAATAAGCCATAGCATGAAACATTAAGAGCAAAGAATGAACTCTGGAGACCAGAGGGATTTGGGAAATGAAATGAGATCCATCTTGCTGGCACATTTTCCCCCCTTGTCTATTTTTGGAATGTAAAAAATTCCCCCAGATTTGTCTTTCACAAACCAGCCTTTTGTTCGGTGAGCAGTGTCCCGATTCACAGTGAGCAGGTGAGCCCCAGCAGGGCAGGATGCAAAATACAGAGCTGGAAATGATTATTATCTTTTACTGCTGGAGAACAGAAGAGCTTGGCACAGGCGCTGTTTGTTTTCTCTGACGGGTTTTTCAGCTGTGCCACGTGCAAACAAATAGGAGAGGAACAAGATTTCTAGCTGGGGAGCAGAGCAAGTGGTGATGAACCCAACTCTTCTCCAGGGCTCCCTGATCCCTGCCAGGGCTGAGGAGGTTTTCCTGGGGGATTAGAGATGGGTTTGCCCATGCAAGGTGTGTTCACACAGCTGAGTGGGAGGCAGACAGGCTCAGGAAACCTGGGCTCTAACTCCTGCCTGTGGGATTAACTTTTGAGGGGACCCCAGCCTGTCACTTAAAGCACAGTTCTCCCTCTGGCTTGCAACCACACTTTCCACTGACTTTAAATGGAGCGGGGGATCTCTGTTGCTTATGAAAACTGAGCTTCCAAACACTTCACTCTCCACAAGAAGGAGAATATTTTGAGATCAGTGGATAAGAACACCTGGGAGCGCTAATACCTATGTGCCCTGCCAAGATGCTGGGAGATTAAGCAAATATTTTGAGGGCTGTAAGATCTGATGAGGCGGGTATGGGGCTGTTTAGTATATCAAGGATATATTTTTTTCCCTCCTTTAATTTTTTTTTCCACAAATGGAAGAACTCAAGCAGAGAGTGGGGCTACTGAGACTCATGAAGGGAGTCTAAATTGAAAACAAAGAGCACATCTAATGGCACCCTAAGACTTGGCCTAAATATCACCAAAGAAGACATAGCTGAAAAAGTAAATAATTTTTGGGGATGCTGGCTGCACAGGCTATCATTCCAGAAAGGATGTTATGAAGCTGATAAGGGTTTAGAAAAGATTTTCCCTGTAGTGGGAGACTCCAGCCCCTCAGTTTGGGGCAGTATACATTTAGGAAGACAATAGACTGGAGTGTGTGCAAAGAGAATAAAATGAATGATAAAGAGGTTTTGAAAACATGACCTACAAAAAAAGGTGGAAGGAAAGGAATTTGTTTAGTCTAGAAGAGAGAAGAATTAGTGGAGCTTGATAATGATCTTCCAATATTTGCAAAAGGGATAGGAACTGTTCTCCAGAACCTTGGGAAGGGCAAGAAGAAATCAGCCTAATTTATTGCCAGGAAGTTTTAGACAGTACTGTAGGTAAAGCCAACTAAAGAGAAAGCTCTAGATGGGCTGCCTAGGGAAATGTCCATCACTGGAAGTTTTTAAGAAGAGACTGTAGCAATTCAGATATAAACTCAGGTACTTTACAAAACAAATCATGGTGTTTGCAGAGATAAGAATACCCCAGCGTGGGCAGACAGTTGCTTACACAAAAGTGTTTTGAAAGTCACCCAGGTGTAACAGCACTGAACAGCAGTTGATTCATTCCAAATTAAATAAGTATAACCGGTGTGGGAGTAACAAACAGCATTTTTGTTTCCAAAATTGCTTTTAGAGCTCATCTCTGAAGAATAAGTAGTTACTTAAAAAGCACTAATGACAAAGGAAATTACAGAGAAAGGTGACTGTGGTCCTGACCTCAGCAGGAGAGTGCTACAGCACCTGGAGGGCTTTCAAAGCTGGCAGATCACAGTATAAATAATCTAATACAGACTCTGACTCAGGTAATGCAGCCTTAAGAGGATGCACCTTTATCTCTGTCTACTCTTCCTCTCACCTTCTGTGCCTGAAGAGTAAAAATAGAAACATTATATATAATTTTACACTCCTAATCACTGGCCCAAGCTGCTGCTCTTGCTGCCCTGTCTCCCTACAGCACAGAAATCAATCCTGCTGCCCTGCATGATGGAGAAAGTTCAAGATCCACTCCCCTGCAAGGCACAGCTTCCTCCCAGACAGGATATGGAAATGCTGGAAGGGCAGGAAGGCAGCACATACAGGGCCCATGGCCACAGGGATGGTGCTGGTAGTGGAGGCAGAAACCTGCAGGCATCTCCTGACAAACATCCCAACCCCAGCTCTTCTTGCAACACCTGAGCTCTAATTAAAGGCAAAACATCCTTCCCCAAAAGGCTGAGCCTTGAATCTTGTGAGTGCTGCTGGTTGTTTGGAAATGAGAAGATCTGCAGGAAGGGCTGTTCTCTGACCCTCTCCAGTCTCCTGATGGGAAGAAGCAGCAGCATATTGGCTGAGAGGAGACCACAGGCTGCTGATAATATTTGGGTGAATATCCACACCCAGTTCTGTTATTCCTCCAAAATCTCCTCCAGGGCTGTTTTTTGAACAGCACCTGGAGAAATTCTGCTAGAGGATGGTAGCACAGGCCAAAGAATGACTCAAAGCCACCCACTCATTTTAGGATAATAAGGGGTCTGAAAGGATGGGATGCTGCAAAGGTGAGAGCTGGTTGTGTGGCACTGCTGCATAACAAACCTCCTGGAAGCTCTGGGTAAGAATAATGATAAAATTTCCTATCTTATAGACACAGCCTTGCTCTCTTCTGCAAGGGCAAGGCTGTGCACAGCCAGCTTCTTTGTGAGCCCAGAGATCTGCTCTACACCAGTGTGAATTAGGATGTTCCCAGGGTGGGATTCACAGTTGCATGACAGCAACACATCCGTGTGGGGCTGCGGGATTTGATGCAAGCACTTCCCTGCTAAATTCCCTGGAGACTGCCTGGCTGCTCTGATTTGCTTGCCAGAAGGGCTCTTGTGTCTGAGCCTCGCTGCAGGGATGCCCTGTGTTAGTTCCTCTTCCATTTTTCACTTTTTTTTTTTTTTTCCCCTAGGAAACCTCTTGTTAGGCAGGACTGAGCGTCCTTGAAAGCACCAGTTATAACAAACAACCAGGGGCAGATCTCAGGCAAACGCTGCGCGAGTCACAGGTCACAGCTGGAAGTGGTTTTAGGGGAAATTCAAAATTACTGTCAAAAGCAGTTCTCTCTCATTTTAATTGTAATTGGTTAATCTCATTTTATTTGCCTTGCGGCTATGGCTGTGAAGCTCAGGAAACTCTCAGGGCCCCTGCTCTGCTCTCAGTTACCCTGGGAGCAATTCTGAAGACTTCAGCAGAGTTGCTTTGGGTTTATCCCTTGTGCCACCGAGACCAGAGGCCATTGCTCTGAAAAGTCCTTGGCAAAGGAAGGAATGAATGTGGCAGGCGGCTGTTCCTTTTCCAGAAATGAAACCAGACAAATGGTATTCCCTGATTTAACCTTCCGTGTGGCCCCTCTGCTGAGCTGCCAGTGCAGGGGGTGATGGTTTGTGTGTGTCAGTCTCTTCGTCCTCTCTGGAGCTGAAGGAGAGGAGGGATGGGCAGGGCTACAGCTGGGAAGGTGTGAACACAAAGCCAGGACAGCATCAGCTGAGAATATACTCCATGAAACAGAAAGGCAGCAGCAGCAGTCTGCTCCTGTAGGCATGGCATGTACCCTGCACAGAGCCATGGGCAAGCTCTCCACTAAGAGGTTAAACCTCTCCCTGCAGTGCATTGTTAGTCCAGTGGTATCCCACCGAAGTGCAGAGAAAACAAACCCTTGGGATGCTGCAAACACAGCGAGCCGGCGGTGCCCGGTGAGGAGTTTGGCACAGACCCGAGTGAACACATCAAGCAGGGTGTCCAAGGCCTCTGTGTCCCCACCCTCTCCTCAGCACACGTGTGCAGTCGCATGGAATTTGCTGTTTTGACTTGCAGGCAAGTCAAAAAGCTGTCGAACAGCGATCGCATCTAACACCACTCATCATCACCATCAATTGTTCTCCAAATGAAACAGGCCACGTCGCCAAGCAAAATGCTTGGGAAGATATTTTTCCACTGGACACGTGTCCAAAATAAATACAGGAAAATCTCCTTCTCCAAGCACTTTTCCTGATTACTTTTCATTTGAATCATTAGTAAACCCGAGATACACACACAATAGCACAAGACTGATGAAAACTCACTTCAACATAGCGCCCCATTTTTTTTTCCCAGAGATTAATCCTCTTTGTTATTCTCAGTGTATGAGAAAAACATTCCTCCAGTCTATCCAAAGCCAAAAAAAAGATGTGTACATCTTCACACGTGCATCCCTTGTTCCATGGATGCTTTTTGCAGCTGGTCATTTCAGCCCTGAAGGATGTTCTGGTGGGTTCTTGCCACGGTGTGTATAAATCCATATTTACTGTTATGTCTGTCTGCCCTAACATGTCATGTTGAGATGAGATCCTGTTGCTGCAGCTTTGGGATTTTGCTTCTAAGGAACACCAAGGTCCACCTCAGTGACTAAATCCCATCCCAGACAGATTCCAAGTTTGCTGCCCTGGTTTGCAATGAATGGGGCAGGGAAGAAACCTCATCCCTCTGTAAGGACTGAGGATAATGACCACCAGCACTGAGATCTGCAACCAGGGCAGAAGCACAAGGAAAGGAGAGCTTGGAACAACAGCCATGGCCTTCCCTCACTGCCTGTGTGCAGGAGCTCTTAGCACTCATCCCTTCACTGGGCTGCTCAGTGTCACTTCAGGAAGGGCCCTCCAGGCCCTCGGAGCAAGATGTGCTCATCAAGGCCAGGGCTTAGTTCTGCCAAGGTCTGAGTCCAAACCACACAGAGCCTCTTAACTTGAGTGTGTCCCACCCAAATGGCCCAGGTTCACTCAAACCTCAAACCCAGACCCATCCCAGGCTCTGTGCACAAGACCTTCTCTTTTCTTCTCTTTGTCCAAATCCCTGCCTGCAGCGGATGTCTTGGAGAACCTGGCTTGCAGCTGGAGACCATAATGAAACATAAGGAATGTTCACTCAACTCCAGCAACCCAGAGATGGGAAAGGCAAATGACAGGCCTCTAGTCCTTGGCTTCTGTGTGCTGGCATTGCCTTTGAACATGCTAAATACTGCGGACAAGAAATATTCTGGTTTGCAAGAAAGCAGGTTTCCAGCCAACTGCTTTTACTTGGTGGGTTTTCTAATGGATCAGTACCCATCTCTGCTCGTCTCCATTTCAGTGTGACAGGACAGATCACAAGAAATGGATGCACTGAGTAGTGATACAAGCAGGTGGGACTCCAAGGATTTTCCAGGCTCCATCCCACACCTGGCATACCAGACACCAGGCTGGTTACTAATTTCTCTGCAAATCAGTGGGCAGCCCAGGGCCCCATCTGGAGGTGACTAAGTTAAAATGGAAGCCATTCCTTTCAATCTATCCTGGCCTTTGCATGCAGTCAAGCCCCACTGCTTTTTGCAGTGAAGTGGGAGTGTTTAGACATGACACATGCTAGAAGCTGAAGCTAGGACTGTACCAATGTTTAGAGAACTAGCATTTCCAGCACCTCCAGTCGTAATTCCTAATGTAATTTACTTTGCCCTGCTTTGGATTGCTTCCTTGGCTTATTTGTAACAAGGCCTATGCCCGGCTGTGAGAGCAGCCCACAGCTCAGGCCCTCCCTCAGGTGCTGCTGTTCTTGTTCCTGGGATGACTTGGAGCTGGTGGCCTGGCAGGCACATGTGCTGCAGTGTCACAGCCTGGAAGGTACCAAACCAGAGCACTGTGCCAAGGGGAATGTGCTGTCTGGAATGCTCTGTGTGTGCTGGAAGTGCCCAGAGCAAACCCCGGCTCCGTCCCCTGCAAAGGCAGAGTCACAATCACTGCCTGAAAAGAGAAGCCTTCTCCCTTGGCCATCTAGATTCCTGCTCTGATGAGCAGCCACTCAGCACTGGCAGAGCTCTACTTCACACAGCACGGCTGCCTCAGGGCTGTGCCAAGGCTGTGCCCCTGCTCACCCTGTGAGCAGAGCTTTGGAGGTCTCTGCCCTCCCTCACTGCTCCTCCTTTTCTGTCCTGTGCTTATCCAGTACAAACTCTCCTCTCAGATGGTGTCCCTCTATGGTGGCCTCTGGGCCATCCCACACCAGTAGGGTGGTGCTCTCCAGAGCTGCTGGTGAGTTCAGGACACCCTGGTATGTCCATCTGGCATGGCTCTGCCTGTCCCTCCTGCTCTGCTGCACCAGCCCCCAGTGTAAACCAGTGCTCCCAGCCCAGCACTGTCTTGGGTGAGCCATTCCCTGTCAGGAGGCCTCAGGATCTGTGGTACAAGATGACAGGAACCTGGCAGAGAACAGATGCTTTCAGAAAACATCCCAGTCTCAGCAGCCCTCAAAGCTCCCAGCTCCAAGACAACTTCTGTGCAAATACCTGACATTTACTAGCACTGCCTGAATTTTGGGTGAGGATTCTCTCTCTTCCTGTTCCACGGCTCACTGCTGACATTTTAGGAGCAGTGATCCTGATCTCACATGATAAGCTAAATTCAAACCTCCTGAGGCTGCAGCCCAGAGAGCAAACAGCTCTGTCTTTCACCCCTTGGAAGCTGGGGCTCTGGACAACTGTGAACTATGCAACAGCTACAGCACAACCAAGAGCCTTCCCCTAACTCACAGCCACCAGCCAGGCTGCAGGCATTGTTCAGACTCTCTCAGGCAGAGCCCACAGCAATGGATTATGTTTCCATAAAAAGCTGAGGGAGGTCCCAGCCATGGCAGGGACTGTGGCTGTAGGATCTGGTCATACCTACAGAGCAGGACATGGAGGGAGGAGAGGGCTGGAGCTGCATTGTGCTGCTTCATTAGTGCTGACATCCTGACAAACTGGAGCTTTGAAACAAATCTGACTTTGTGTTTCCTCCTTCTTCCCACCCCCACCCCACTGCATTATTTCTCACAGAACAAAAATCCCGTCTCTTGTCCAGCTCTACCACCAGAGCACTAATCCTTTGGCTGTGGTGTTGGATTAAGTCTTGGACCCTGAGAAAGCACTTCCAAGGCACAGTGAAGATTTTGTTTGTTGGGGTCTAACCCATGTGCAGCTCCCAGCTGCCATGGTTGTGAAATTGTGCCTTTTCTTTTGCTTTTAAGCAGCCCAGATGAAGCAAGGAAAGGAGGGCTGTTCTGAGAGACTATTCCTAATGGTCTGAAAATAAACCCAGTATTTTTCTTGGCTTGTAAGGGAAAATGGTTACCTTGATCCCAACTTGGTTCTAACATACATTTCAGACAGTAATGAAGACTGCAGATATGAGACTTGTACAGGCTCTGTTACACAAACCTTCACAGAGGTTTTTTTTTCCCCTTTTCTTTCCATTCTATACCCAAAACTCTGCCTGGTATAGCTAAGGACCTCTAATGGCTTTTTGGGAAAAGGAACTTTATCTCAGGTGTTAAAGTTGGGAGCCACCTTTTATTCTTTGCCATACTGACAAAAGGTTAATTAAACAGAACTGGCATTTCATCAAGACCAGCACTGAAAATTAGGGACATAAGAGCTGCCATTAAAAATAACCAGATGCATGTGCTTCTACCCCTGACACACCGGTCTTGAAATATCTCCCTTTTGGGTTGTGCAGCTTCCAAGGAATAGCAGGAAATTACAATTGTTACACTGGCCAGAGAATGGATTTAATTTGTACTGTTTTATCCTCCCTGTTGGAAACTATCCTCTCTTCCACGCCAGCTAGAAAGAAAAGAAAAAATTCAGCAAACCCAACACATTTCTGTATGAAGCCTTCCATGCAGTTGGATCACAGCCTACCTTGGGGCGTGCTTGCTTCCTCTATCAAAGGTATGGACTGTTTCCCTTCTTCAGGGTTTATTGTGATACATCCACATAGGGCATTCTCCAGACAAATTTATGGGTGCTTAATTAAAGACAGTTTGAAAATCACTGGTTGGTAAGTTCAACTGGTACACCAAGCTGATGCTAGGGGTGTAGATGTCTAGGTGGGTGCTACAGAAAAATCTGTTTCTCAGGGTGATAAAGAGCTGGTTTAAGGGGTTGTCCACATGCCAGGGCAAAGCCAGCTGATTCCAGTTAAAGTGTCTGCAAGAGGAAAATGGACTTTTTGGATTCAGAGGGAGGAAGAAGCTGGAGTACAAGTAACACGTCAAACTGTCCAGGAGTGAGTGTCCAAACAGAGGCTCCAGAGCCTTGGCTGGTTTGGATTAGTTCAGCAAGCATCAGACTCTTACTAAGGCAACCACATTGTGCAAGCTCAGAGAAGGAGCTGGGCAAGTTATAAGCATGTACACAATGGTGAGGTTGCTTCAGCTGAAGGGTAATTACTTGTTGAGCAATCATAATCCAAGTCATTTGATCTCGTGTCTGTATGAGAGAGAGGTCTGCATTCATCTAAGCCACCTGTTTTCCTCAAGTAGGTACAGCTCTGGGCTCCACAGGTGGAAAGAGCCTTTGGAAGGACAGGTTGCTGGCCTGGATAGATGACAAAGAGCTGCAGATTTATGAGGGATGAGCAATGATAGACAAATTTTTTTTAAAAAAAAGATGAATTTTGTATTGTGACATCACAGTGGGAATATATTTGGCTCTGTTAAGGCTGGAGAGATGATTGCAGTGACTGAGTTACAGAGGCTTAATGAATTACTGCTCGTCAGCTGAGCTGTGGTAACTGCCTGTGCTGTTGGACACACACAGCACATTGCGTTAGCTCACGGCTGATCTGAGGCACAGTGAGGCATAATGTGGTTATCCAGAGCACAAACTGGCCTGAGCCCATGGCCTAAAACCCCCTTACTTTTTGAAAAGTACCTAGTCATGTTAATTGGCTCCAGTGGGATGGCTCTAACAGCTCATGTGGCTCCCCAAGCTCACAGAAGGACTGAGGGTGGTTCTGAACGTAGAGAGGCAAGGTCCAGTTGCAGCCAGGCTCTGCACCCTACGGCCAGCACAGCCCCAGGGTCTGCACCAGAAGGGGTTTCTTACTGACTCAGGAGGGAGGAATCATAGGAATGCATTAACAGCACAAACCTGGGAGGTCTAAGGGGGCCGGGGAGGAGAAGAGCAGCTCTGCAGTGAGGCCATGGGAAAGCACTGGAGCTGTTCTGCTCCAGTGCTCCAGCCCCGAGGTGATGTGGCTGGAAGCAGATGAAAGGCACGAGTGAATCACTCCTGTTGGGAGCCTTCCCTCTTTCAGCAGGGACTGTAGCCAAGAGCTGAAGTGACTCACGACAGCAGCACGGGCAGATGATGAGGCAGAGGATGGCACAACTCTGATCCTTGCCTGTCGTGGGGCCAGGCCATGTCGGGTCCAACAGCACCCCTGGGGCAGGAGAACTGTGGCAGCATTCTTGGTGGGCCTGCCATTGCCAATGCTGTTGAGACTTTTTGGCTATCTTTTCTGCCTCCTAAAGCTTAATTTTCTCTTCCCTAGAGAGGAACAGGAGCTTCCAGAAGACCTGCCTTTCTAGCTGCCTTCAGCCCTACCCTGCCAGTGCAGAGTGCTGAAGGAGGGAGGATGTAGAAGGGAGAGGAGAGCAAGACCTAGAAAGTGAAGCAAAAGAAGGAGCAGGACTGACAAGGGAGAACACAGGGGGCAGGGGGGACAGGCTGCTGTGTTGGGGTCCCTGGCACTGCCACTCAGCCCTGGAATCTGGTGGTGATGCAGAAAGGAGGAAGAGGATGGGTAAGGAGGGAGAAGAGAGCAGACATCCAGCAGCAGAGAGGAGCAGGGACATGGATGTGGCCACGAGGCACTGGAGTCTGACCAGGCAATCCAGCCTGGATAAGCTGTGCCCAGAGTTTCCTCTCCTCCAGGTGCCATGCCCACGGGCTGTGGCTTCCAGCTCACAGGGCCACCATGAGGGGATGCAAGCACAGATGGGGGCTTGGCTGCTGTTTGTGTGATCCCTCCTGGGGGCTCCTGGTTTGACACAGCCTGCAAAAATGCTCAGCAACTCCTTGCACCTTTATAGTGGTCTGGACAAAATTTACAGCAAGAGAAAGAGGCCCAGGAAAAGCTGTTTGCATGGTGGGTCCACACAAAGAACACTTAATCCTGGGCTTTGCTACCTGTCACAGAGCATTACACTCCCCTGCAGCTGACCCCCACCGTGGAGCAGAGCTGCTTCCCCCAGCAGCAGGGCTGCACTCCCAGATCTGTGTTTGTGTTCAGGAGGGCTCTTTCCAAGGCATCAGACAAGTGGGGAGCTCTGGGAGGTGGGGCTGAGAGTAGGCAACTGTCAAACCCTTTTATAGAAGGTCCCACAGGAATTTGTTTTCCTCCTATTTTTAAGTTGAAAAGGATCGAGTTTCACTGCAGGAAATAGTTCTTCTCCTCCTCCCTCCCACACACCTTTAATTTTTTTCTACAGCATGTTGGAAGAGCAGGCTGCTGTCTGCCTCAGGTTTCCAAGAATCAGGCAAACTGGAAGCAAAGCACTTGTTATCTGCAGCCAAGGAAGCAAAGGGAGAGAGGCTGGAGAGGAGGTGCTCCTGTCTGCAAATGTTCAGAGCCTTAGGGTGCCTTTATTGGTGAGATACACCTTTCCCCATCCCTTTTAATCAGGTTGAGATTGTAATCAGGGTTTCAGAAGAGGTTTCTGTGGAAGTCCCTAGAGAAAAACAATGCCCATATTCATTGAAGCTGCCCTGCTTCCTGCCCAGTAGAACAGTGTCACAGGAGGATGCTGGGGAGGGAGAGCAATAGCCCACCCTCAAGGAATCTCCTCTGCATTCTATCACTTGCAGGGCTGGACATTTGCAACAGCACTCAAACACAGGCCTAACTCTGCATTCCTGTTAGAAACAAACACATTGTTTGTTTGCAAGTGCAGTGACCTTAAAATCTCCATGTGCCCAGGCTCTGCTAACATCACAGCACAGATCCTGCATATTGATAAACCTGCACCATTTGCAGATGCAAAATGTGCATCCATGCACGGGGGCTCTGGGCAAGATGCACTAAAGCCACCAGACTCCAACCTGCAGTTCAGCTCCCAGCCTTCACCGAGGACTCAGAGCAGGGCTCTGGCTAATGAGCCACAGCCTGATGGACACCTTTTGATCCTCAGCATCCACAGCCCAGTGATTCACCCACTCCTTCCCCATTCTGCTGATACTGATAATTTTGCTCACCAGGCACACCCACCCTTCCCTCACCTGCTCAAACTCATTTCTCCTGTTTCTTTTCAGTGACAGTACAGACAATGCCTCCTTTATAGGTGCTTCCACGTGCCTGGTGGAAAACCTATAGAGACTAGCACAGTTATATCAATGATCTCCTGTTTATTATTCCTCCTGGCATGGGATTTGCCATTACCTCCCTAGCACAGGCAATGATTTCTATTCATCTTGTCTCAGCCAGTTGTTTGCAGCAGGGGGCTTCAGAAGAGACAAAGCTACAATTGATGGGAAACATAAGGCCAGGCTTCTGCCAAAAGGGGGTTTCCTCAGGGATATCCATAGCCTCAGAAATAGTTATCACAGTCTCTTTCAACAGTGGTTGTGCACACCTGTTAAAAAAGCTTTGCCTTTGAACCTGTCTTTCTGATGACCTTTGTTGGCCACCTGTTACTCAAACACTTTTTAAGTTCACATCCAATCAGTACTGGGTAAATAACTCCTCCTCACTCCACTGAAGCCAGTGACTTACTCTAGAGTGTGCCAGAGGGCTGTCACTGGAGCAGCCCCTCAAATCTCAGGGCTGATCTGTGTTTCTGGCCTGCAGAGTGATGTTAGTGTGGTTTCAAGTAAAGTCTGTCAGAGACTCATCTGCAGACCTGTTCAAAGAGAATTTAAGTAGATGTCTGCTCTCCTCACTTCTGTCACTCAAGTTCTTGAGTTTTGTTCTGGTACAGAGATTCAGAAACACCCTCTCTCTGTGCTAACATTGTTCTGGCAAACATGGCCACTGCCCTGGTGCTGGGTGTGTTCCATGGACATAAAACTGGAATGGGACTGAATCTTTCAGTTTTCAATAAGTCAAATGGCACAATGAGGGTTGCAGTAGTAAAGTTGCTGATGTAACCAGCCTTCTGCAAAATACTTTGGACTAGAAGATTTCTGCTGTTATTAGAGCCACAACACTTTCCATTTTCAGTCACAAAGGGGCAAGTAGGATGCTTTTCTCTAAAGTGTATATGGTGGAAACTTGGAGTCATGAAAACAGAGCAAGACACACAGGACAAACTAAGGAGATCAGATTTGAGTTTGCAAAAGAAACCCAGCTGGCAGAGGGAAGATGTGGATTAGAGCAGACAAAGAGTGAGAGTTCAGCTGGAGAACAGACCACAGCTATCCTGAAGGAAGAAAGAACTTTTCCAGCCCTTCCTTCCCAACACTTTCACTGTGAACCCTCACAGATTTTGACCTAGAACTGCCCTCTTCCTCCTCCACTCCTGCATGGACTGGCTGTCTGGAACATTATCTCAGCACTGCTCAGATCCCACTGGGTTCTCCGTGCCTGCACCTCCCAGGCTCTGCTAACAGATACCTCTGAGTCAGAAGATGAAACCACCACGGTGTGGTTATTTTAGTTCCTTCCCTTTTGTTCACCTTTAGCAGCCAGTAGTGGCTCCTGGAAGCAAATCACCCAGCCTGGGTGGAGCCCTCACCAGGGGAAAGACCAAGGTCTTTGCTGTTCAGGCACTCCAAGTCCTGGACTCTCATTAGCAGGGTGATATTGCTGCCTCAGTCACTCTGGAAAACCCACACACAGTCAAGAGCTGCTTGGCAAGATTCACATTCCACAAGCACAGGGTGAGTCCCTGCACCCTCCAAAAGAGCTGGAAGGGTGCTGCAGGCAGGCTCTTCATATTTCACATGAGCCTTTCACAGAAATGTGGACAGAGCCAGGCACAGCCCAGCAGCCAGGGGCTACCCCTGCTTCCGTGGGCCAGGAAAACCATGCACATAGGGAAAGAGGCCCTGGGAAGAAGGTGAAGAATTTAGCAAATTAGAGAAAAGAAACAACAGGAAATGCTGCTGCTGGCTAAGCATCTTCATTCAGAGGTTATTTGTAAATACAGCTCCTGCTCCTGCTGGTTTTTTTGCCCCTTGGCATTACAGAGGAGCTATAAATTCAGGTTCTGTTTATGCCAAAGTCTGGGGAAGGTGCTGTAGCCTGACTTAAAATGTGGGCTGGCACCCCTGCTGTGCCCAACAGGAATGTGCTGTTCCTCCACACAGATCTTAACATTTCAAACCAGACAGAGGGAACAAATGCCCACAGACCTTTTTATTGTCAGGAGAGACTGGCAGAGCCTCATCTACATGCCTACAGCCCCAGAAGGTCTTTCCATGAACATTTCCAGCATGCAAGCCACAAAAGAACATTGTCATCCTTGGAACACCACTGTGGCAGGAGATTGTCCCAAGGAGGGATGTCTAGGCTTAGCTCACAGCACTGTCCAACCCTGAGCACAGTTTGTTTTTTCTTGCAGTGAGGGACTAGATCCTCCCTCCAGTTCAACCTTCAGAGCATCCACACAGTTCAGTGTTGCTTGAACCAAATGCCAGCCTTGCAGGAGGAATGGGATCCCTGTGGGATTTGTCCAGACACTTTGGAGCAATTCAGAAGGTTACCAGCATGAGCAAGAACATACCTGTAAAAGCCACGGGCAGAAAAGTGGGCTTCTGTGTCTTCCTGTGTGCTAGGTTTACACTGATAATGCTGTCTGGATTTGCAACTGTCTAGACAATGGGAAAATGAGCATCATGAAACTGGATAGTTTTGAGAAATGCCCAGCCAAATATCTGGGAAATATTTTTGTAATGGTTCTCCTCAGAGGGAGATATGAGCCTGTCCATGAGAGATGCAGCTCTTTTGTCTTGCATTCTGGTGAGGGGTGGAGGGGTTTTACTGAGCCCACCGAGCCTCATCTGCCATGGTTTCCAGCCAGACACCGGTGCTACTGTGGAGGGAAATAAGCCCACAGCACAACCATGGCAAATGAGCTTTTCTGCAGGAGCTGCTGCTTTTCTGGCATGGAAAGGGAACTTCCTCCTAAGAGCTAGAGGCTAGGACTGTATGAGCAGTGGTTTACCTCTGGAGACAAACAACTAGAAGCCAGTGTCTCCCCAGCCTGTCTTACAGCCTGCAGTTAAGTCCAGAGGATTTCTAGGCTGCCGGGTGAGAGCTTACAGAGAGCAAACAAAACTCATTCTGAGCCTCCTGCCTGGAGCCCCAGGAGCACAGGGCTGAGAGATGCACAGGGATCTCTCATCCTCTCACCCTGGACAAGGTGCAGCAGCCAGAATTGTGCTCACAGCTGAGCTGAGAACTGCTTTGTCTCCATGGGCACTTTTCACAGAGCTCCAAGACCCAATACAGTGAGACACCTGATGCAGAGCAGCACTGGAAGAAACAACCTGGATGCAGAAGCCAGGCTGGAGGCAAAACAGGCAAATATAATCTAGTGCCCAGCTGGTGTGTAATGTTTGGGGTGAGCTCAGTGGTCCCAAAGTGTTGTATTTTGATTAGCCCTATATGCTCAGGATTTTAAAGAGGAAGGCAGTTTTGATTTTGAGATAATGCAGAAGCAGTTAAGAGAAATAAAAGCCTCTCTTCCCCCATTTTATGTCAGAGGAAGATACTAATTAATACCCTTCATATCCTATTGAAAGAATTTTCTACCTATGACAAAATAACAACACTGTAAAGTTAACATTTTTGTGCTGCAGATTCTGTTGTTTGACTTTCCTGAGCTATTTCCTTGCCCCCATCCATCACAACCCTGACTGGATAATTCCACACACCCCCCCTCCAGTTTTTGTAGAAGTAATCTTTTGAGTTTTGTGAAGTTGATCTTGGCTCATGGCACACATCCCACATCTGTTTTCCTAGGCCTTACTGTTTGACTCAGAATGATTGCATTTTAACTTCATCCCCCCACTGCTACCATCAAGTGTAAAACCCAAACTAAGCACTCCCACCACCCCCAGGGTGTACCTGATGTCTGGGGAGGCACATGTCCCCTCACCTCCTGGTACTGAGTAGGGAGAGGTTACTGTAAGAATGCTGGCTGCTTATTTATTATTCTTGAAGATGATATGCTGTGAACTGACAGCATAGGTTAAATACAATTATTCTGTATGAGTGAGTTTTCAAAGCTCTCTTTTTGGTTCTCATCCAAGATCCTTAAAAGCACATCATTAAGGATAAGCATGCACACAGAGCAGTGGGATGTGACGTGTTCTTTAACTTGTCATGTTGGTTTTGCTACCTTTTGAAGTTGAAAGAGAGAGAAACTGCCCATCCTTGTTTTTGGGCAAACTGCCACACACTTCCAGGAGACTTTGGACCAAAGACCTCACTGCTGCATGTCCAAGGTGACTTGGCAGAACCATCCCCAGGTACGGCAAGACACAACTTTCAGGTGGAAAATACTTGCTGAAAAGCTTGCTCTCTCAAGATTCAGACTTTCCCAAGCTGAAACTTTAAAAACTCCTCATTCTCTTTAAAAACATAAGCTCTTGGCTTCTTAGCACCTCTCTGAATTTCAGCAGGGGTGATTGGAAGAGAAAAATGCTGAGTTCAGTAAGGCAACATGTACATTTGAGATAGGATATGGTCAGGCAAGAGCACATCTGTTGGGCATGGAGTCAGAAAATCTCTGCTGGACCTCTGCTGATTCATGACCTTCAGTTAAATTTGGTAAGATATGTCTGGGCTGGAGATGCTGCCTGCCATTCTGCATCTGGTAATAGAGTTAATAAATACTTCTTTCAGCATCATCTTTCCTGTGGTATTTTGTTCAGTCCAATTCTGCTACTAGGCAGAACACAGAAATGCAGAAATCTGCCAGTTAGAGTGCAAACCCAGAAGTTTTCTCCCTGAAGACAGAAGCAATTCCTCAGGTCACTGTCCCACCACAGGTACCATTTCACCTTTCACACAGTCAGCCCAATTTCCAGATGACCCCTGCAATGCCTGACAACCATTTTTGAATACCAGGAGCAGATACACAGAAGAAATTCATATGATCCAAACAACTACAGAAAAGGTTTAACCTCCTAACCCTGTGCTGGAATTAGGGCACACAGGTGGCCTCAGTGGTGGTACAGCCACCGAGCACAGAGCAACATCCCAGGCTGAAAGCTGCAGAGCTGCAGTGATAGGAATGTGCTGGTGCAGCAAACCCAGTCCTGCTCTCTGCACTAGCCCAGAGGTTGCCAGCACAGCAGCAGTGGTTTCTCTCCACCACTGTACAGTGTATCCCTCCCACATGCTCAGGTAGCAATAAATCCCAACTGTTCTCCCCTGCAGGCATCACTCAAGTGTTGATGGCTAGACCAAGAGAACTTAAACAAAGCCACCCCACAAGCCATACTCCTTTATCCACTGTCTCACCCCTTTTTTGCTTCAGAGGAGGACATGGCTACACCAGTGCAGTAACAGGATCATCCAAAGCCACATCCTCACATGTGTTGCCACATGTCCCATCAGGGCACAAACCTTCCCCTTTAACATAAGTACTAAGGGCCTGTGTGTTTTGGAGCAAGGGGAATGTGGCTGAGATTCTTCCTTTGCTGACACACCACAGTGCTAAGCTGCTGTGGCAGGCACCAGGAGGAACAAATGTCAAGTCAAAGGCATTATAATCTAAGGAAGGGCTGGAGAAACCCAAACTGAGATGTCATAAAAACACAAGCCAGAATTCATTACCCTTGTATCCAAAAAGAAACTATTGATATGCCAGTTTCCACCATAAATAGCTATAGTTGAGGGTCTAAGTTTATAAAACATTGAATGACTTACCATATGTTGCACTGGATGGTTTTGGTCGGAAGTCCACAAAGGATCTGTTAGACAGCAATTTCTCCTGTTGAGACAAAAAACTCAGAGGTAAAAACTGCCTTGCCAAGCGCAGAAGATAAGCACAAAGACACATTGTTTTAAATCACAGGAGAGCAGAATGTGCTGGAACAAAGCAAATACAAACTCTTGGGGTGTTTAGACTACAGCCTGTCTGCCTTCTTCCAAGTTGGGTTGAATGAAAAAGCAATTTTCAGCAAGTTCAGGATTACTGCAGTCATGCCAGAGAGTCCCAGCTGCAGAGTGTTGTTTAATCTGGGACAGCAGCTCATTTACAGGTAAAGCTCCCAGGTGTTTACAAGGCAGTGTGATAGGGAGGAGCTGGCTCAGATCCTGTTTTCCCCCATCTCCTCTGTTTTGCTCCTTGCAAATGGGTCCCACTGCATTTTCTGCCTTTGTCCAGTACAGCTTTATCCCTGAAGATGTGGTGGGGATGGGCATGGGCAGCAGGAGATATCCCATGTTTTCCTTTCTCTGTCAGGGATTTGCTTAGGTCCTCTGCACCTTACTCACCACTGAAGTAGGTCTAATACCCAGGTTTCAAACTCGTAATTCCCTGGACTAGAATGGGTTGGTGGAGGTATGTAAGAAGTGCAGAAAAACAGTTCAGACACTACAGATTCCCCAAGCTGACTGCCAAACAGATGAATCCTGTTGACCTCCGTGGGATGGCTGGGTTGCCTTTGTCACAGAGGACTCCAAAGCAGGTCCAGTTTGAAGAAGGGGAGATCCAAGGTTGGCCAGGAAGCTGGGAAAATGGATTATGGCACAAACTTTCTCACTGCACAGTGATGGAGATGAACAGAGACTCTTGGGAATTAGGCTGAATTCTCCTTCCCCAAGGATTTTGATCACTCTGGGACATACCCTCAGGATATTTGCCAAGCTTATTAAAACAAACATGGGAAAGTTCCTTGAGGCAGGACCCACAACTTCCCAGCTCCTGAAGGTCTCAACCCAGCAGTTAAAAGGCAGGAGGGGAGAAAACAGCAGTCGCTTTGTGTGACATGGAGGGCTGAGGAAATTTGAAAGACAAATTATTAAAAATAAAAAGCAATGCAAAAACAGATTAGGAAACTACCGTGCCGTGACTATTAATGAAGCGATAGAAAATATCAATCACTCCCTGGCCTCTGAAGCTTGCTGTGAGAGAAGAATTAGGAGATTTTATGTTCCAAGTACCAGGAAACCACAGGGCCCTGGTGCCTAGTTTTCAAAAGAACACTGAATCGCAGGGAGGAAAGCAGAGTGCTGCAAAGAGCCAAGGGCAGAGTTTAAAAATAGCAGCTTTCAGTTTTGCTGCTTTTTTCTTCTTCTTAAGTGCCTGGATATAGGATCATGTCAGAGGGTGGATAAAGAGAGCAGACCAGCCCCTGTGGAGAGAGAAGTGTTCCTGAATGAAGTGCTGCCAGTCGGGGGTTGTGGGCTGCTCATTTTGCACTCCAGCTCTCCCCCTCAAAGGATCCAATCTCTCCTGATCCTCCTGTCTGCCCAGCACAAGAGAAGGGCACTGGGGGAGTGGGGACTGGGGAGCTTTTCAAGCCCATCAGTGTGTGCAGAAGCCAGTGCAAATGAGCAAAGCCAGGGCCTGAATGTGTGATCCAGCCAGAGCCATCCCCTTCATGACACAGGCAGGGCCAATTTCCCATGGCATTGAGGACACTTGAAATGCTGTGCAAGGAATGGGATTTACTGAGATGCTTGTGCTGATGCTCTGGGTCTGTGGGCAGGCAGAAACCTTGTCTGGCTGCTGTATAAATGTGCTAAATCAAGAGAAAGGATATCTGACTTCTGATACTGCTCAAATTTGTCCAGCCCTCAGAATCTGTACTTTGCATCTCTTGAAAGACCAGCAGACCAAAGCCACAGCATCTACCAAAGCAATCACGTGGAGAAATTGAGTGTTGGAACTTAGGACAGGCAAAGGAGACAGATAAGCATCTCCTGAAATGGACAGTAAAGCTTTAAGTCATATAGTGGGGAAACAGTGATGGTTTTAAAGCAGAAATGGGCAGGGACTGCAGAAAGAAATGGAATCTCATCCAAATAGATTGAAAACCAGATATGTCTTTAGGTAGCTGATTTTAGAAGAAAAAGCTCTGTGCTTGCAGAGAGGCAGGATGCCCCCGTGGGCCTTTGCTTTGTCTGTGGAAAGAAGAAAGGCACAGCTGATGCTCTGGATAAGGCTGTCTGCATCTGCCTCTCCAGGGAAGTCTGCTGTGTCTCATGACTCACTGCTCAGAGGATGCTCTCAAATCTACAGAGGAAAAATTCGTGTAATAAGGGCAGCAGGAGCAGGGAGCCACATCAAATCCCTTTTCCCAATTAAGCAAGCAGAAACATAAACCCTTTTCCCCAGCCTTCTCAGGGACAGAACAAGCAAGTTTTTCACTGCAATAAGCTGTGATTGAAATGGAAGGGGAAGAGAAATACTGGCTCTGTCACTTGGTTAATGGGAGTACACAAATCTCTTAAAACTGCCACCAGTTCAATTGTGGATTGAATCATTGCAAGTTCAGCTTCTCCTGTCACCAGCAAGGACTTCCAGGCTCTGGTGTGGACAACAACCAACATTCACAAAAAACTGAGCACTGTTTAAAAGCAAAAAACCTTGTATGGATAATTATGCTAAAGGAACATTTTAACTTTACAAATATGCAGAAAAATCCCAAACATCTGGAATCTGAAGTATTTCCTTGGAAAGGAGCTTCCACTGGAATGTCATCTGTTCTTGCTGTTATTTGAGATAGGTTGCTGACACAACCAACTGGACTCCAGTGACCTGCATGGCATGGATCTCTCAATTCCTGTGGCCCATAAAAGAACCCAGTAGTGCCACAGGCCAGTGTAATTGCCATGTCACATGCACAGGTTGTTTAGCAGAAAACCTCCTGTTTTCATGGAGATAAGGAGCCCCACGTGTCCTAGAGATGCTCCAAGGCACACACAAAGTTAATTGCTCTTGCTGTCCTCTAAAAGAACCAAAGCCAGGATGTATTAGGAGCAAATCCAGAGGTGCAGTGTCCTGCCCTCCAAGCAGACCTGAAAGCTTTTATTATGTGGGAAGATCTTTAAAGCCCAAATTCAGATCCAGTTCATCCACTGCCTCCCTCAGCCTTGCAGGGACAAAAAGCTCCTTCAGCCCAGCTGGCCTGGGATTTTCCCTTGCTCAGCTTTCAGTGGAGATCAGGGGGACTGCTGACAAAAGCAGTGTAGAAATGCCCTATAATGCAGCCCTAATGGTAGAGGAGCTCTCACAAAATTGCCACTCCAGGGACTTTCTGGTAGTTTCTGCACCTATAAAAGACTGACTGGGACGTGGCAAAAGTGTCTTTCCAATACAGGGAGGCAGTTCAGAACAGGAGCAGGACTCCATACAATATTCCCCTCTTTTAAATGTAGATATTGCAGCAGATTGGAAAAGCAGGTGGCTTTTCCTCTGAGAATATATACCAGGGAGCATTCTAAGAAGCAGAGCCAAGATGAATTAACCTGATCAACTACAGTAAACTTACTGTGAAATACAGGAAACATGAAGCACTGCATTTTCTCATTTGTGGCTTGGAAGACAAATTTGCTGTTGAGCTTCTTTTGGAGGGCAGTAGGAGAGGGCTCAAAGCAACACACTGCTGCATCTTCATCTGCCACTGCACCCTACCAGCACAGATCCCTGGACTTCCTTGTACTTTTTAGCCCTCAGCAGTTGTGAAGTACCAACAAATACACATACTCGAGCCGGGGGAGTTTTCTGGTTTTCATCTGGAAGATTTCAAAAGGTTTCACAAGGGCCAAAATGAAAAGGCATTTGGATGTTTCCTAGACAAAACCTTGTTGTTTCCATTCTGCAGGAAGAGCTGACACTTTAAAAGACAACCAGCCAACCACAGACATTGAGAAATGGTGCAAGACATCTTTGAGTTTGTCTTTGCCAGTGCTTTGACCTCACCACAGCCACCAGACAGAGCTTGCTGAAAAGTTCTCAATACTTGGAAAAATAGTGGCACCACTCTGCTACCTCTCATCCAAAGCAATGCATGAAACACATTGTACTTCTGCAACAATTCTGGCCCTTGGCTGCATTTCGGGGCTATAAACACAGGCAGCAGTGGAGGGGGCACATGAGAAGAGCAGAGGAAAGCTGCTGGTAATGATGGATAGTATTTTTTTAACAGAGTTCAATGTGGCTGTGCAAGGAACAAGCCAGACACAAGGAACATCATGCTCATGTCTCCCAGGTACATCCTGGATTGAAATCCTGATGGATTTCTGTACCCCTCAGTGCTGCAGAGTAGGGTTTCCTTGGGGGTTTAGAGCCCAGCAATATAAAGCTATTTCAGAGACAATGACACTGTTAAGATTCTTGGTGATACAGCAGCAAAACCCAGAGTCTCTGGCACAACTAGAAATGTCAGAGTTTTCCAAGTGGTATGTCCCTTTCTGGAGAGGATGTGGCTGTGAACATGCACTTTGTGTTCATAACAAAAAAAAGCCACCAGCATCTCCTGACACCTCCAGTGCAAGCATTTGTGGTAACCCAATAATTTGTAAGCAATTAGGGCACGGTGTTGTATGTTTACAAATCCTTAAGTAGAAAGAAAAAAGGTTCTCCAAGGAAGTGGCACTTACATCCTCCTTTCAACTTCTCTGTGTGTTTACATTACAACCAAGGGCTAATCTGAAGTAGCCTGAGTGTTCTAATCAGGGATCTTCCATAAAAAATCCTACTGAAGTTAGAGATTTTTCTAGGAGTTCAGGTTGGATCAGACTCCTGGTACCAAATTGCCAGCTCTCTAGCACCTTCTGTGACAAATATAAGGAAGTATGAAAGAACTAAACATCTCAAATTTCCTTTCTCTGCATGGAGAACCTTACCCAAGACATTTAAAATACCTTTATCAAAGAACAAAGCTCCGGTGGAACCTTGTTAAGAATAAGTCTGCATTGAGAGCAAACAGATGGATGTCCAGCAGTGAAAGTCAGTTCAGGCATGTTTGACACAGGAAGATTCTCACATCACAGCCTGGTCCCAGAATAACCAGTGGCAAAATCCTTTTTGTAATAGGCCCAGTGGTTTGGATCATATTAATGCCAGCAGACACTTGACCTGGCTGTGCTGCCAGCTCCCAGGTTCACATTTCCCTCCTTTGTTCATTAGATATTTGAAGCAGCAATATCTAATTCCTCACCTGTTTTCAAGGAAAAAAAAACCCAACCAAACCCTTAAGAAGCTTTCTCTGTTCTCTTCCCAGTTACACTTCCAGCTGGTTTTTGCCTTTGCATTTCTAGTTCTGTGCAAATCCAGTTAACTCTGAAAATAAACCCCTGGCATTTAAAAAACCTTCCACTCTGATTTTAGATGGAATTTTGAACCTTTCCAAAGAAATTCTTGTGATTGCCCATTGAGATCCTACAAATCTTCCTGTTTCTAGCACTGGATTGGATGAGAAGCTGAAGCATAAATTTGCCAGGTGATATAAACTGTATTTTCCACATATTCATGCATTCAGATTAGCTCTCTGCTAACAACAACTCAGCAGCAGTAAAACTGGCTATAAAACTCCATCATCAGGTAGTCTGGAAGCCAAATCTCTGAGGTCTTAAAATGACTGCCTGTTGCCCAGGCCTAGAGCAAGACCAAATGACTGTAAGGAGCTCACTTCATTATCCCTGCACTGGATGAGCTGGACTTGCATTAAGGCCCCAGTGTCAGGCATTGCAAGGCAGCCCCTGCCCTTGGGAGTTTGAGATCTAAACCAGACAAAGCAGAGAATAGTCCTGAATTGCCTTTTCCTACGCTGGAATATTTCAGATGAATAAAGCTGCAGGTTTTGGCAGGCAGTATCCAGCTCTGAACAATTTGCTTTGTATCCAGACTGCTTAAAAGATACCAGGGTGAGTTCTTCCCATTGATTTTATTTTTGGGAAGAGTCCCAGGTCTTTGATTTAACTCCATTTTTTGATTGCACGTTATAACTCTGCCAAACAAATATCCATCCAAAGGAACAGCACTACCTCTAGCAGATCCTTTGGGACCTACACTAATGTCAGTGGAGCTCAGGCACCTTTTGTTCTTGTTTCTCCTCCAGGACCACGTGGCCACCATGATCCAAAGGGGAAACAACACTTCATGTGCACTCAGGAGCAAGGCTGGGGTGCCACAGTTTTGACATGACATCAACACAGCCCACGCCTGTACTCCTGACAGCCCCAGGAGCCTCCCCCAGGAACACAAAACAGTTTCTCATGTCTCACTTCTGCCTCAGTTTTACTCAGGAATTTTCCTGCTGCACTTCAGCTGGAATAATATTTTAAGCAAACAGTGATGACTGGAGAGGCAAGTTAAGGGAAGGCATCTAGTAGCTGGAAATCAGGTCCATTACTCTGTATTAAATATTAAGCTCAGTGTTGTAAGCCAGACAATTGCATACTGAATTAATAATGTTATTTATTCCATTTAGTGGATTATGGAGGACACTTAATCATTGTGGCATTTTAAATCAGAGCTGGCATCAACAGCTCAGCTCTGAGAGTATTATATGGAGACACAGAGATGGATTGAGTAGCTGGAGGTGAAGGGAGTGCAAATGTGTGAAATACAGAAGGTTTGTAATAATCAAGTTACATGGCCTTGATTGTTCATTTGGATACTTATACTCCAACAACACCTAAGAAAGCATAAGCAAGTCCCCAAAGATAAGCTTGAGCTGGAGCTTCTGTAATATCTGAAGGAACTTAACTTCTTTTCTTTTTGTAAAAGAGTTACAGATTTTCAAGTAAATCCCAAAAATATCTGCTCAGTCAAAACATGAAAATGTCATGGGAAATTCTGAAGCTTTTTTTTTTTTCTGGCAAACTGTAGATAAATAGTGAAACTATCTGAAGATGAAAAAAAATATATTGATACAGCTGTCTGAAAGCAGTTTTTATTTATTTTTTTTTTTAAACCCCAGAGTGGTCAATTATTCTTCCAGACTTCAACACTGAAAATCAAAGAAATTTTTGCAGGAAGTTTCAGCAGTAGGAATCCTACCTTTTGAAATATAGGGATTAAAATATTTAAAAGGTCCAAGGTATCTCCCCTCTCGTTATTCTTTCATTTTTTACTTCCTAATTTTGGGCTCTCTGATTGCCATCTTTTTTAGCCATATGAAGAAATGACTCCCCAGGCATCATGCAAGAATCCACATTTTTCCCAATCACTCAGCAGGAACACCCTATCACTCCTTAGGCACATTTCTCAACCTTAATCACCTCCAATTGCCATGGGTTCTAAAATTCAGTCTACTGGAGAATTTCTGCAGAACTGCTCTGCCATTTCCTGCAGCTCTGATTTTCGCGCCTTTCATGGAACAATTTCATTGACTTCACAGGAGCCTATCTGGATTTACACCTGTGCCAAAACGAGGCAAGAAAACCTGACCCTTGCTGTGGAATATCAGGTTCCTGAATGCATTCTGTATCTCCAAGAATCCCCCCATTTACAAAGGTGAACAGCTGTTGCTATAAATCAGTCTGAACCAGCCATTGGAACTTCATCCAGATGAGCCGTTTAAAATATACAAAGGCAACGTTTTGGAAATGAAAATCTACCTTCATGTCCTCAGGGACACCTTCTGTTAGAGAAAAATCTCATAATTCAAGGCTAAAATTAGTTCACTTTAATGCTCCTTCAGGAGAGCCATGATACTCCAGAGGAACATTGCCCTGCGAAGGCCTGTTAGATGACTTAAGGGATTCCAAACATCTGGTAATTTGGTAAATACTGCTTTGGAGACATCTAACATCTTTTTCAACTTCTCCGTGGGTGTAACTCTTTGCTCTTAGCTGGAATGGCTGTATCTGGTTCAGTTCCCATCAACCATTTTCTGTTTGAATAGGAAACACTTGCTAAAGTGTGGAAACAGCTGGCAGAGTTGGCTGTGCATGAACAAAACACACTCTTGTTTCTGACCACAGACTGGCCTTTAAGTTCCAGCTGTGATTGCCAAGGGCTCTGCTTGGCTTTTTTTATGAGACCAGGTCACCCAAGATGTGATACTGGCTGTGTTAAGGGCTGGTTCTTGGAGCATTATGCTCACTGTCAGCAGGGATAAAGCTTTGTGGAAGTAGAGGGGAGCAGGATGAGCAGCCCCAGTTTATTAGCTGGGGAATTGAGGCACAGGAAGATTAAATTATTGGCCTCTGGACATTTCCCAGTGAGAGAAAGAGACTCATGTATCATTTTCTGACAGAAATACTGACATGCAAGTGTTTTCTTCACAGCACTCAGCAAGCAGGACAGGCTGCTGGGGACAGTGTTCACACAGGTACCTGTGCTCCAGGCTCCCTTTGGCACCCAGCTTCCCTGGGACACCAGGAATCCACCTCATCTCCTGCTCATTAGTAACTCCAGCTCCCTGATCACACAGCACACTTTGTCTTTGCTCTCACACACACCAAGAACAGCAATAGGTGAAGGGGCTATAGCTATAGCTCCTTTAGTCAGAGCTGGTTGGTCAGCCCTGCACTGACTACTGAGTGATCACCTGTTCCCAAAGCAGCAGCTTCCTCTGCCTTCACCAGGGCCCTGCTTAGCCCTGAATGGAAAGGCTAAATCATGAATCACTGTTCTGATGGGCTTTGTCTTTCTCAGGGTTCTGCAGAGTAAGGCATAACAATAACACGAGGAAACCAATGAAACACAGACAGAGCTCTACACTGAACCCCCAGACTGTCACACAGTAACAAGCTCAGCTCCTTTCACTCAATTCCTTATGCTCTTCTGAGACCATGAAAAGGATCTTTATGATATGCTGGAAGGGATGAAGTATTAACTATCAAAAACTAGACTGAAGTAACTGAGAGCCTGCATTATTTTCTCTTTGATGTATACTTATGTAAATTCAAATAAATATGCTTAAATGTAACCTGTCTTCAATTCTAGCAGAGCTTATTAAATCTATTTATGCGAGACAAGCTAGGCTCCATGGAATGCCAGGAACTCCCCTGACATTTGCCTTCCTACTTAATGTGATATTCTATGATTACACATACCAGAGCCTTTCATTCAGGCATTTTAATTTACAAATACTTTTTACATTTCTTAACGCCCCTGTGGACAGGCATTAAGAGTCCACTTTATTCAGGAGCAATCAATCGAAGTGCGGCAGGGCTGCCCATTTTGCTCCAGATCACGCACTGAAATACTAGCAGAGCTTGGAAAACTCCTTCCATGTCACTCAGAAACACAATTTCCATTAAGAGCAGACACATTCTCTCAATGCTGGGCCAAACACTCCGAGCAGAGATGCAGAGGGAAAGCTTAGTAGCAGGCAGGCCATAGGAAGGAGATCAAAACTGGCATCCCCAAAGCAGCCCCAGAGAGGACAGTGACCACCCTTCCTTTGCCAAGGTCACTCACCAAGCAAGTGCTGCTCTCCATGGTGTAAATCTGTCAGATATTTCCTCCATTTCTCTGCCCAAAGCCAAGTTACCTGCTAAAGGAGAAGAAGGTATTACTAAACATCATCAACTCAGTCTTCCGTTAGCAATCTGCACATTCCAATACAATCCTGACTCCTCAGAGAGGACTGGCAACTCATTGCTCAAGCTCCTCTGCTCCTTTTGGCTCGATTATTTCTGGAGTTTTTAATGCCCTTTAATAATGAATTGCTTCTCTGACAGTCCCTGAGATGAGGTCTGGATAAGTCCAGTCTTCAGGGCTGCCAGAGCTGAGAGAAGCCTGCCCAGCCTGGTAAGTACCAAGGAGCACAAGTTCCAGTGGGACTCCTCCCAGAGCCCAAAGGACACCAGCTCCTCTTCTACTGGGCTCCAGGTAGCCTCCATCACTCAGCAACACTTCAGCTCACTTGCAGTCCTTAAAACCAATACCTGAGACTCCCCTTCAAATGCATTTTCAAACAAAGAACACACAGCCAAGCACCTTCCATGCAGGAGCTCAGCTCCAGAGGACACTTTTGCCTCCCACCTGCAGGACACGAGCCCTTGGTGGAGCACAGCTTCCTCTGGCAGGGGGGTGACACTTTTCCTGTCAGACTTTAGGTGAAGTGCAAAAACTCATGGCAGAAACTAGAGACATACTGCACATCCAAACCAAGCTGTGTCTGTATTTCTTCATGTCCTCTTTGCAAGCAGTGTATAATTATGCACACAAAGAAGCCCCTGCCCTACCTGGGTTAGGAGGGCACCTCCAGCTTTGCACCAGAATTACCCAGGAGAGTGGAATCAAGAGGCCCCTCTTGAGAGGTCAAATTCAGGTAAATGAGCCCCATCTGTGCTGCTTTAGGGCAACAGAGCACCAACAGCCCCCAGGTGTTAGAAACAAACCACCTACATTGCCTTTGCTTGGGCTTTATAGTGAGAGGGTGACCTGGCTGCAGAAAGGAGAGAAGATAAAACCCAAGGTGCAATTTGCATCAGTAGGAAGAGATTTGGGCTGCAGCAGGGAGAGCTGGGAGATAAAGAGCCCTGGGGATAGCTCAGAATGAATCTTGCAGCAGCATTTTTGTTTGCAGGCCTGTTTCTTGCAATGTTTTAGAAGGATAAACCCAAAACTGCCATCCCTCCATGTAAATAAAGGGATTTGCCATAAAGCTAACAGATCCTGCTCTGAAGTAGTTCCCCAGAATATGAAGTGACAATGAGGTGCCTAAGAAAATAACTTTCCCACTGCCTGGGAAAAGCCATTCCTAGGATGGGAACTTTCCAGCTGTGATCAATATGGGCTTCCAGAGAAAACAGGGGCCTGAAAGACTCTGTGTATGGTCTGCACAAGGAGAACAAAGGCAACAAATAAAACGGAGGTATTTGTAAAAGGTCTGTGTCTTACCCCCAATTATCACCTTCAAGGTAAGTTCTTGGAATGGTTACAGCCAGCCAGTTACTCTGTGGAAATCTCATACACATCTGGCAGACAAGGGACTGTAAACTGGTGCTTGTAGCCTTTGCCCACCCAGGAGATCACCCTGAGAGATCTGGTCCATCCTGCATTCCCACAAATTCTTCAGGTGCTATTCTCTGGCTGCCCCTTTGCTGCAAAAGGTGACTGAGATTTGTTGTTCCAATGCTTTTACAGTTGTATTGTGCCCAAAAGGTTGAAGCAGAGAAACATGAGCCTGTGGCCTCCCAAACCCTGGGGCTCCACCAGAGTTTTGCAGTTCATTTACACTGAGTAAGGATTTGCTGCCAGGTTTGAACCCCCACTGCCTCCCTGTGCTACCCTTCTGGACACACAGATTTCTCCTACAATTTCCCCCATCCTTTCCCGTGGGCTTGTGAGAACAAAGAAGCTCATGTTTGACAATTACTCCACGCAGAATCATTAGGTGTGCTCATGCAGCCCAGCGATGGAAACCATTTACCTCATGGGTCAGTCCCACTTTCCTGGCCCAGCCTGCCACCTCCCTCTCTTGCTGACTGTGGCAAGTTGGCCAGAAAGTGATTGACAGTTTTTAAGAGCTGTATTCTCACAAAACCAAAGTTATGACAGACAAGGAGCAAGCACGCTCATTTCATGAAGAAATACACTGACAGCTCTTCCCCCCTTGTGTCACTTCATGGACTCCAGGGCAATTGCTGCAGCACTGAACACGGACTCATCCATCCAGGGGAAAACAAGGCTTCCTTCAAAGCCTCTTTTATTTACTCCAGTCAGCTGTGCTGAGTGTATCGATTCAATCAGCTATTTCCTTAACCAGAAAACCAGATGTGCGCCGTCACGGCCCATCTACGGGGACTGAATCCGTGCCATTTAGAAATGCAGAATAAAAATAAAAAATCCCAAGAAAGCTGAGATATGCTGATGTTTGGAGCTCTCAGTTTCCTAGGTAAATTGCTTTCTTTTGAGTCACATTTATTTTTGTTACCTCCAAAGAAATGCTGTTTTAGCCGCATTTCTTGGAAACAGTCTTGAGATCTAATGGGTTGTTACTGATGTGAATTCTCAGAGTGGAGAATAGGGGGAATGTAGTATTATCTTTGCTTCTGGGCATCAGCAACTTCTGCAAGCAATGTGGTGCAGTGCATGCCATTCCTTGCTAAGGCAATTAATTACCTTGGTCCCTAATGAGAAGAGCTGTTCAGCTTAAAAAACCCCAACACTGGAGCCCTCTGGTTTAGCTCTGGACATCTGGGTGGATGTGTGTGTGAATTAGAGAGGCCACATTGCTCAGTTTTCCTCTGTTTCTTCTCAGGCCACGTCCTGCTATTTTCCTCTGTCCTTCTTATGGACCCTACAGCTGGGGCAGGTCACTGCAGCAGTTCCTCCTTGCAGAGTCACCAAGGAAATGTGGTTTGGGTTCATTCTGCTTTGTGTACTGGATACCAGTTCTCCAGGTCACTTATTTCCCAAGTGAGTCGAAGGAGTAGAGGAGAGGATGCCCATGGAGTGTGTGAGGAGTTTTCCATGTGCTGGGTCTTTCCTTCACCCCAAAGGATGCTGCAGGTGGGGTGCACACAGCCACAGTCCCACAGATCCTGCCCTTGCTGGGATGGGGACACAGGGGGAGCAAACATCTGCACACGGGAGGCCATGGCCCAGCTGAGCCTGCAGCCACAGAGAGGAGCCTTTGTGCAGGCACGGGCTGGGATTTGCTGGCTGGAGGGCTCTTTCAGCAATGCAGCTGTAATATGCTGCATGCCAGATTGTAGACATTCCTGGGGCAGCTTTCCAGAACGTGAATAAACTCAGGATATACGTATAAACCCAGCACACAGTGTGGGCTCTGCGAGGCCTGGAGGTAGCTGGGCATTGCCTTTGCACATGTACAGCCTGAAGGGATTTCTTCAAGTCCAGATGTCCCCTTCAGTTCCAGGATCCATATGTGCTGATCAATTCTTGCTCTGTACTGGAGAAATTATCTCAGAATGTCATACCTCCCCAGTGCACAAAGACTCTTTCTGATTGCACTGTCCCTTGGCTGCCCATGCAACAAAAGACAGCTCTGAAACACCACAAACACGAGCAGGGGGGCAATGGGAACATGAGACAGGGCTGTGCTACTCAGGGAAGCCTGGGGAAGATGCAGAGTGTGTGAGTTGGTCCACGCTGGGTTCCCAGTCACAAGGGTAAGAGTCACAAGTGATTCACTGCATAGGGAAGTGTTACTTTCGAAAACCAATGATTCAAATTCAGGAATTGCCAAATAGCATTCAGACAAGCCATACCCCAATGCCTACCTAAACAGCATCTGTCCTGTGACATTTAGCATTGCCTGGAAAAAAAACAGAGGGGAAATACGGCAGCAGAGACAACAAACACTTAAGAAAGACAAAGTGTAAATGCATCTCCAATGCTGAGTAATCTCAGTCTCTAGGGAAATGTGCCTGCCCTGTAGATGTGGTGCAAGACCCCTCAAAAGAGTCAGTGGGGTCTTTCTGATTGTACAATCAGAATGCCTTTGTGTAATTGAGCACCACTAATTAAAACCAAAAGGAAGGGAATATTTTCCAAAAATGTCTTGCTATTTTTCCTCCCCTTAAGAGAATTTTCTGACATCTGAAGAGTGGAGCTCTGTATGGGCATGGGCACACAAATGAATCTCAAGATGGCTTGTGCCCCTGTCATAACTGTCATAGACACAGAGAGAAATAAGTCAAGAGGAACAACAAACTCTGAAAAGTCACACAGCCAAACACTGGGTTGAAAACAGGAAAATGTCACAGGTACTGTTCTGCTCCTGACCTGTACCTTACACTGTACTATTTTGTGTGTTGTTCTTTCTCTTCCCCAGAGAAGACAGAAACCAGACCTTAAAACAATCACAATGAATTTTCAAATCAATAACATGTGAGACTTTGTCTAAAAGGTAAAGTTGTTGTAAAAATCAATGTCAGAGAGAACGCTTTGCCAATTCAATTACACTTGTTCCTCTCAAACTGACACCAAAAAAAAAAAAGAAGAAAAAAAGAAAAAAAAAAAAGTGGGCTTATTTCAAGCCCAATAAATGTTCCTTGGACTAACATCCCAATTTTGTAAATATTCTCTGGGCTTCTTATGCCAGCTCCCCTCAAGGGGTCATAATTAACTCTAAATAGGGTTACCTTGTTTCAGAATCAGTCTAATGTCAAGCAGTGTTTCTGCTTGTGTCCACAATTTTAAAATAATGTTGTATCCATTAAATAGCATGAAGGCTTCCCAGAAATGGGAACCATACGTCAACATTTAAACACAAATAAGTGTGATTAGACATGGCAGCTGTCTAGAAAATATTCAGCCATTTCACTGAGTTTTGGGCAAAACGTGAATGATTGTACCTATTCCAATAAGTGCAGAACCAGAAAGGCTCCCACATTACCCTCTGCTTCTCAAGGCAAATTTCATTTTAAGATTGACCCCAAAGCAAAAGAAAATAGCAAGATAAAAATACAAGCAGCTGTGCCTTCTGGTGGCTTAGCTGGAGACTTCAAGGAGTTTGTGATTCCCTCTCTCATGTAGCACACAGCACCCAGCCAAACTGAATCCAGGCCACTGTGGGAAGGGCTGAATGGAACAGCAAAATCCCAAGGCATGGAATGTCCTGGTGTGCAGGTAAAATGTTTGTCCTGTCCTTGTCAAGCCTATCAATAATCTTCCCACAGCTGAAAGAAAATGACTGGGAAGTAAATGCCAATACCAGTAATTCAGGTGCAAAACCAAGCTCTGAATCAACCTCTCTTCTCTTGTATGAGAGAAATATCCTATAAATATACACCAAATACAGACTCAGCCACAGAAACACCCTGGAAATCTGTACTTGGTTATCTTGAAACTAAAACACGCCAGGAATTTGGGTAAGTTTTTTCTTGCAGACTATCATTTATTGGCACTTGATCAGATGCAGATAAGTTAGGTTTCCAGCTTGCAAAGAGAACAATGCAAAAGGAATTGGAATAGATTGATTTCACATGTTCCATTTCAGGACAGGTAGGGATTTTTTTCTAAGCATTGAAGAAACATTAAATCTGTGCTATAGCAGCACTGTAATTTATAAGCAAGTTCTAAAGCTTCCAGTCTGTGAGTTTTTGCAATAATTAGAAATTTGGGATTCATTCAATTAAGTATCAAGTGAATAGATTCAGAAGCTGTTGAGCATTTATTACTGTTTCTGTAGATACTTGATTACATGCTTTGTTTGTCCCTCAACAGGCAAAGAATGGATTTCAGTGGTTTCCAGAGGAGAGTATGAACAGCACAGGAGCATGTTTTGAAAGGATGTGGCTACTTGGAGTAATGTGAGAGATTCTGGAGGAAAAACAGCTTTGCTTTTTGGAACAGATGTCAGAACCTACTGCAGGACATAACAATTGCACAGCTAATCACACACCACTGTGAATTTCTTCTCCAGATCTTGGGCTCAACTTAGACACATAAGAAGAACGTTAGGGCAAATGGAGAATGAAACAACCTGCAAGGAATGGTCAGATAAGCAAAATTTGTTATCTTGCCAGGATAACAAATCAGGGAAGAGGGTGTGTTGCAGCAGCTGGTGTTTCACTGGGATGTGTGCCAAGTCTCCTAACTCACAGGTATCTCACAGAGAAATTTGGGACCACCACTGCAAGCCTAGTGCCTGGAGAAAAAAGGTGGGAGATCCTGGAAAACAGAGTATTGCAAAAGAAAACAACCCAGAATCTAAGAACCAATTTCTGATTGCTTCTCCCTGGAGGAATCACTTCAGGGAAATCTGTATTCATTACTGATGCCTTACAGACTGGGACAGAGCCTCCCTCCAGCATCTCTTTTTCCCATGCTGAAACTACCCTGTGAATGCCCCTCTCATTGGGATACTGCAGACAACTGATGTTGGTGAAAAGATTTGGAATCTGCAAAAGAACATTTCTAGGAAATGGAATTATATCCTCAAGATTTATGATGCAAACCTCAGCAGACAGAGAACACTGCAGGATATAACCCTCAAAACATTCCCACCAAGCCTTCTTTTCTCTAAAGATCTCTGCTTATGCTGTAGAAGCAGTAAAATACTTTAAAAATACTGAAAGGCCAATAAATAAAACAAAAGTACAGATCAAGATCAGCTGGAAACACTAAAAAGAAATAAAATCACAGTGTTTTTAAGCTATTGTCTCTTCTGTTGAAAAGGTACCATATCTGGTTCTTTACTTAAAATGTTGCTAGACAAGAGGGAAGAGATATTAAAACCCTTCCAGACATTAAAGTATTAGAACACACTTCAGTTTTGTTAGGGAAGAAATGCACAATAGGAAGAGAATATCCTCGCAGTATCTTCTCACAAATTAACTGGCAGCTCTAAAAGCAATTGCCTTCCAAAAGCCTGGACTGATGTTCCATCTGATCTCATGAAAATAGCCATAAAGTCTGACTTACCAAGATGACTCTGCTGGCTTTAAGCCTCAACGAATAACATAACCCTAAAAATAGAGTTTCAGACTATAAAAATCAAAACAAAGTTTGATGTAGAGACAGCTTTGTGAGCAAAAATGAAAATATTGAATTCTCCATTAGGAAAACACATATAATAGACCAGCTTGGGAAAATCTGTTTGAACACCATGAACTTTGTGGATATCAGTATGAAAGGCAAAGCTTTTTGAAGAATAGAATCTCTTTTATTGATTGTCAGAAAACTGAAATGTTCCTTCCACAAGGTGATGAAAAAATCCTGTTGGGACCTGGCTGTGGATACTGGGATTCGTGGGCTCTTGGGACTTGTTTTAAGTGAGCTGCTCCTGCATGGTGGTGATATTTCTGTCCTCAGCTATCCCTGTGAGCCAGGCTATGCTGCCATTTCTATTTGCAGATGGGAAATAAAGACAGACGAGTCAAGGGCCAGATTTCCAACTGCACTTGTTTATGGAAATTAAAGGATTTCTTGAAACATAGCTCAAACATGCCTGGACAGGGCTTGATTTCCTTCCAGCCCACTCCAGTGGGAGGCTCCACAATAGCATAAAATACAACACCTGAACATTCTGGTGAAAGGTTAGAACCATGTGTTGCACAACCTGCTGGCTACTGTGATCCCAGTGGCTTTCCTGTGCTCATCCTCACTAGGAGAGTCTGGAATTCACGCTGGCCTTGAGACTGGGAGTGGTGCAGCTTCTAAAATGCAACAGTGAGGATGCCATCAACATCTGTTCCACTCTGTTCAGATGTCAACAACCACATCACAAGGGAAGGTGTCCTGAACACCTAACAAATGGTTTCCATGAAGTTTTGGGGAAGAATCTAGCTTTTCATGTGAATGCTGAGGAGGACTTAATAGATCAGGGAGTTTCTGCCAAAGAACTCTGCCTCTACTCTTTATGAAGCTTGATGAAACTTTTAGACTTCTTTATGACTTCTGAACTTTAAAACCAGCACAAACCCAGTGTCCCTCTTCTGGCAGTAACAACACACAGAGCCCTTAAGAGAAACTGTCCAGAGGTGCAATTACTTTGGGCAAATCTGAACTGTTCTTTAGCAGTACACTTCTCTCTTTATGTTAGAACAGACTTGGGATAAGTCCAAGAGCCCCTTCAGTTATCCCATGGTGTTGTCTTAGATATAAACTTAGACATAAACAGACGAATGGGGATACAATTCAGCACCAGCCCAGGACAGAGGTGCAGAGCATCCACCTGGTGCTGGCTGTGTTCCTGCACAGCAGATCCCTGAGTGAGGCTGCAAGCTCCCAGCAGATGGGGGGGAAATTTGGGGGTACATTCTGCCAGCAAAGCGAGCAGCCTTTAAACATACAGGGTTTCAAATGTGATTAAAAGTGCAGGTAGCCTCTAAGCCAGAAGAGGATAATCTCTCTGTCTCTGTGAAGTCCCTTCCTTTCCAGCCGCTGTTCTGGCTGTTGAGGCCCAGCCAGAAGGAAAGATGCTTTGCATGACTTTCAGTGTTTACTCTCACAGGAAGCACAGTATCCTGTCTGGCTCTTGGTATGCTCACCACCTGACTCCGGCATGCTCCAGACAGCGAAGCCTTTTTACCCAACTGGAATGTGCTGCCGTTCAAATGTCGGGAGTTAAATAAGCAAGAAGGGCTGCTCTGCTAGCTGGGAGGTCAGGGCACTGTTTGCTTAAGGGTTAGCATTGAATCAGGCTCTTTCTGTCACGGGCAGGCAGAGGGGCACAGCACTGTGTGGGACTTCTAGGGAGCTGTGATCTGGTACACTGCAGCCTTTGGCCATCTCTGGGAGGGTGGCTCGTAAAGAGTGAGGCCAGATCCAGATTGTCAGAGGGAGTGAGAATCTGCCTCACTCTGTAAGGCAAGGGATGGTGAGAAGGACCCCAAAAATGGCCAAGTGACATTTCTGTGACTCGGTGCTGTAACGTCATCAGTAACAAAGAGCAATTCCCCCAGCCTTGCACTTGGTGCTGATGATTTGGCAGCACACAGTGCTTGGGCTCACCATCCACAGGACATGGATAGACTGGAAAGGGTCCAGGCAAGAACCATGAATTGAATGAAAAGGTTACAAAATAAGTTTCAAGCAGAAGCATCCAGTACTGCAATTTCTTCTTCTTGTTACAGAGTGATCTTATATTCTGTTGAAGCAGAAATATGAGGAGCAAAACTGACCAAAGACATTTCATTCTGGCAGACAAAACATAGATTTGGTTGGCTGGGGGTTGAAGTGAGAAATTAGAGTAGCAATAAAGTGAACATTTCTAATAAATGGAACAATTTACTAAGGTAGCAATCAACTCTTCACTACTGGCAACCTCTGATGCAGACTGGGCTCTTTTCTCAAACACATATTCAGTTCAAAGGACATTAATTTCAATTTGATTTTGATTATTACAGTCTACAATATATGGAGAGTCAGAACTGACACGCTCACAGATTCTTGCTGTATGTTTCTAGAATAGTATGAATCATCCTAGAAGTGTGGGAAACCTCTGATTCCCTTTTGTACAGATATTAACATTGAGATATTTGTTACTAGTTCTGCCCAACTGCCCCAAAATTTACTTCCTGATCACAAGTAGTGCCTCCCAAGGAGATGGCTCATTGCTGAAGCCGTGCAATTTTCCCTCCTTAACTCAAGTTACATTTTTTGAGTTGAATAAACTTAGGGAAAGTTCACAGGACTATGTGATCTGTAATTTCATACAATAACTAGCTGTAAACTCTCTGTGTTGATTCAGAAACCAAGAAACCCCCAAGATACATTTCTTAAAAACCAATTAAATACTCCTCTGAACAGCACACAAATGTACAATCTCAGGTTGCACATAACACAAAACCAGCCCAGCATTTTCTTCCTAATAAGCATAGCAATGTAAACACAACTACAGACATTGTTTTCTAATTAGAAGAATGTACCATGAGATGTTTACAGACCCCTATGGAAATGTACAGACATTTGGTTGCCTAGCAAATGAAGGAAATGGAGAAGTCTCTCAGTTGGGACACTCATAATTAGGTTGGCAAAGGGAAAAATAAAATGTCTAGAAGCAAAGAGAGGCAATAGTCCCACACTGACCCAGGAAAGGCTAAGATAGTGCCATGGAGAGGTACATAAAGGTGAATTTTCCAATGTTTTTATTTGAATATGAGCTTACCATAACTGTGTGTGTGTGAGCAGCTGAATTCAGGCTCCCTGTTGGAAGGACTCAGCTGGAATGCTGACACATGGAAGCTGCTGTGTGGCCTCGTCTCTGTGGGACATGTTCTTGATGTTGATACTTGGCAGGGTCTGGGAACTTCTCTCCTTCAGGGCAGGATGTTGCTGGGCAGACACTGCATTTATGGGAGACAGATCCAGTGTGAGGCAGCAGCTCCTGGCTGTGCAAATCAGCAAGAGAGGCCCATTTGACATGTGGAGGTGAGACCAAAGAGATGTGCCACAGCACCTACAAAACGGGTTTCCTGAAGGCTGAGTAGCAAAATGCTTTGGCCAGCTGGATTTCCAAGGCTGCACCATTTGTGTCTGTGGCCTGGGTCTCCAAAAGCAGAATCTCCTGGAGTTTGAGCACAGCTCTGTCTGAGAACTGGTCCACAACAATCCTCCAACCCTGCCTTTGCTGTGAGCCACAGAAAGCAAGTTCCTACACTGCTGGCTTTTGTGCTCCAATAAAAAAAGACTGGAAAAAGATAATTTTTACTGCCATCAGGGCTGGCTCCAAAATAGAAACTTTGAAGTTTTGATTCTGTTGGTGTCACAAGGAAACTGTCCCCTTATGCACACAGCAAGCAGTTCTACTCCCAGATTCTCACACCTTCCTGCTGATGTTGGCTGCATCCTCTGGGAAAGTGAAAATACAAAGCCTGGTGCAAAGAAACAATATCTTTTCCTAGGAGTTAAATGGTCAAATAAATGTGGGAAAAGGTGTCACATGCTTGTGAAAGAAACGAGTTTCTCAGGCTTCCTCCCCCATTGTGGTATTGGTTACCACAGAACAAACTTTTTCCATCCCAACTCCTACCCATAGTTACATCAGACAAAGCTATCTCCAGACTACACTTCTTACAACATTCCTTCTCCCTGGAAAAGCAGGAGGAAACCTGTCTGTGCAGCAAGAGTCAATCCCACAGCACATTTCCTGGCCCACTAGTTTCTCCTTCCACGCTGCTACAGCTCAAGGGTTTTACCTCACAGTGCTTTGGAAGAGGAGGGGAGTGTAAAGTTGCTTTGATATCAAGATTGCTCTCATTTACAGGAGCTCTTAGGACCATGTTACACAGCTTAAGCACATACATGAATCCTGGATATAACTTGAAAAGGATTTGGTTTTAATCTGAACCCTTGAATTTTACGTATGGGAAAAAGCCAATCAGTTTCAGATTGTTCATTTATGATGGGGTGGTGGGAACGTAGGTGAAATTAGCTCCATAATAATCAGCCAGCTCTGCTTTTGGCCAAACAACTTGTACACCTAGCAAATGGTGTTTGCAGCATTTTTTATCCTTTTTAATCCCACTCGTATCCCATAGACACCTCAGATCAGCAGTTTTCAACCGCCATGAAGTTTATTTGCCAGTGCAAACACAATGCTTTAAACTGTGAATTTTAACTTGCAGATAATATCCTTCTTACCCGTTTGGACCCTCAGCAATAGTACATCACCCTCCATGGCTCTGCAGAGCACAGGGATACAGCCACTGCCCAGAAAAACAGCTGTATTTGTGTCACTCAGCCCCAGGATTTCTGCACAATTAGAAATTTTCCCTGGCTTTAACACACGGGAGTACAAGGTGTGGTGGAGCAGGGGGAAGAGATGTTTGCAATGGCTCAAATCTACAAAGATGGTTTCCAGCTGCATTTCACATATGATTTGGGGTTTGGATGAGTTTTTAACAGAATTTCTCCATGAATTATGCAAGAGCCTGCTGGAACGCTGCAAGTACACCAAGGCACAAAGAGACTTGTTGAAGCAGCCCTCAGACAACCCACTGCCATCTGACACACAAACCAAATGAGAGCCTGCTCCAAAAGGCAGAGAGTCTTGGGTTGGGGAGGGAAAGTGAGCGGAGGACCCCAGTGCTGCGGGTGGCGGGGTGGGGACACGCGGTGGGTGACCTGCTGCAGTACAGCACTAGATGGTGCTGTATTTTAGAAATAACTCTGCCTCGTGGGGCCCTTGATGTTGGATGCAGGCTCAGAGATGTGGCAAACACACCCAGGCTCCTTTTGAGAAACGCTGCTGCTCTTTTCAAGGAAAGTATGGATTTTCCTCTCTGCCCGTTTATAGCACAGGAGTTAATAGAGACTATGAATTTGTAACTGAGGGGTTGCCAGTTAAACTCTCCAAGTGCTGCTGTTTCATTTGGGTGTGTGATGGGAACATCAGAGCGCTGTAAAAGTGTCAGGAACAACACTGTCCATGTTTACCTTTCCCTGACTTAGCCTCTTGCTCCTGATTTAGGCTGGTGGCAGTCTCTAAGAGCCCAGCAGCAGAACTGCACTCCCTCAGCAGAAGCTCAGAGCATTCAATTCTGCCAGCAAAGCCCTGGCCTGCACAGAACATTGTCACCATGGGAAAGTGGGTGGCACTGAGCATGTGGCTGGTGCCAGGAAAGTCTTCAGTGGTGTTTTTAGAGAGGCATCCATCCTTGGGTTGTCACACTGCCACAGGCTGTACCACACGAGGAGCTGGGAGCCCGTGCCTCCCCACTGGTACCCCTTACTGCAGGAGGGCTGCTCAGAGGTGACAGGGAGGAAGCCATGGGCACCCAGGTGAAGTGGAGGAAAACAGCTTTTAAATCAGTGGCCTAAAAAGTCACCTGTAGAAGGAGATGGGTGGCCTCCAGGGTTTACTCCTCCTGCTGTTTCTCCCTGCACTTGTGCTGGTTTGTGCTGCATTTCTGAAGATGCTGGGCACACGTTCAGAGCTGGCCCGTTACCCTCACTCCCAGAGACTCCAGCAGGCAGAGCAGGTGCTCAGCAGTTGGCTGGATCCAGCCTAGGCTGCAATGGGCAAAGCTTTCTATCAGCTCTCCCTGGGGCAGGAAGGGCTCAGAGACACCTGCTTGTTCCAGTTGGCCATCCAAGGAAGCAGACACTCTCTCTTCCCTCCTGCTTTGCTTCCAGGCGCAAGTGAGTTTGGTTTCCTGGCCACAAACAGGGCAGTCTGAGCCAGGAAAGGGTAATTAATGTCAGAAAAGATCAGGGACGCAGCACAGCACAGCTCACTTGGCAGGAGCACAAAGTGGGGGGGGAGATGTCTTTTAGAGAGCCTGCAAGAGGCCAAACCAGCCAAATGAGCTCTGCAGTGGCTGGGCCAGGTTGTTCACATGGCAGTCAGACCCTTCAAGGGGCCATTTAACTTCCTCTATGGGGCATCAGCAGCCCAGACACAGCTTTTTGGTAGGGAAAGATGGGGCAAACATGGGTTTGCCTCTCCTCATAAGGTGTGGATGAAAGGACAAGGCAGCTTCAAAAGAAATAGGAGCCTGTATGGAAGCCTGTAGGATGGAGGCTGGCACAACCAGCGTGTCTGCAGGGATGCTCAATAGCTGAGTGAGAACAGGCCCATTCCTGGCTGTGTGCCACACAGCCTGTCCCATCACACAGCATGGCAAGGTTTAGCTTGGCAGCAGAGGTGGTGTCTGGCTGCCAGAGCCTTGGAGGGAAGTCAGGAGCCAAGGAAGCACCGTTCCAATGGGCTAATGAACTCATGCTCAGGAGTTTTGGCTTTGCTAACAGTCAGTGGTTAAACGGAAGAGGAAGATTTGTGATCACTGCTTCATAGTCTGCACAACCCCACCATTTTCAGGGGGCCTAAAAGGATGGGGTCTCCCACCTCAGTAAAACCCTGGTGGTGTGGGATGTGCTGTGCTCCGATGCCAAAGCAAGTGTAGTGGCTAAATTAAATTAAGAGAGTCCAGGCACTGCCAAAATGCATCCTAGTGAGTGCTGTGGGAATTGGTACTCTACAGCACACTCCAGTGTTCTCAGCAGGAGTTGCCTCCTCTTACCCCAGGTCCCTCTGGCATCTGTAAAATGACAAAGAATGCCAATCCTGAGGACTATGTATAGACTGAAGCAGGGATAAGCAGAAAGAAAGAGGACACTGTCTGCAGCAGACAGCAGGGCCATAGAGCATGTCATGTCATACCTGAGGATGCTATTTTGAGAGCTCAAGACAGGATGAAGGAAGTAGAGTTATTAAACTCACTGGGAAAAGGCATTGGAAGTGGCTGGCACCTGTCCCAGACTGGAGAGAGAGGCTCTGCAGACAGCCCAGGAAAACCAAAACATGCCTTCCCTTACATAAGGAAGAGCAGCCAGACTGGGACTCAGCCTTGGCTCAGAGTCCACCTGCAAATTGTCTGCCACAGTCTGCTCTCACCGCCCAGGGTCGCGTGGGCAGGAGGAACTGTCGGTCAGAACTTATGGCCAAACTCTTAAACCAAATTCTTAAACCTCTCCCTATCCTGTTCACAACTAATTCTGACAGGGAATAGGAATCAGAGCCCCAAGCTCTCCAGTCTTTGTTCTCCTCTTCCTCCTCTGTCAAACAGGCAAAGTGAGGCACACTGTGCCACAGCCTCACTCTCTCTCATCCCAGGCTCTGCCTGCTTCACCCAGCTCTCAGAATTTTGCTCATTCATGTTATATCTCCTTAGAGTTTGCCTATATCAGACATTATATTTTCACATGGAATTTACTGCATTTCAGCACATTCTCTCTAGCAAAGGCATGACTGTTTTCTATCTCTAAGCGTGATTAATTCTGTGGCAAGGGGAGCAGATCCATAGAAATTCTCAAAAGAAAATCCATCATGGAGAAGCACTGGAGGCTTCTCCCACTGCAGATTACTATGGGGAAAAAGGTTTATGTTTGTTACTGCAAGCTTCAATGCTGGAAGAAACTATTCCTGATGCTGAACTGCAATAGCCCACAACTGTGAGAGAGGCTGATTGTGGCTGGGACTGCCACACAGGGGGACCTGATGTCTTCCTGGATTATCCCCTTAGAAATCCAGGCTCATACTGGACGTGGCTGCCAGCACAGTGACTCTTAGCTCCCATAGCAGGAGAGCCTGATGGCCAAGGGATACTTTTAAGCAGAACAGAGATGTAAAAATCCTGCTTTCAATTAATTGCATCACCAGGGAACTGGAGGGCAATTTGGATTAAACTATTGAGGCTCTTTCAATCACCTCCCAGGGGAAGATCCAGCAGGAGTGAAGGATTCAGCCAGAAATGACAAATAGGGAAGTGAGTGAACTGTGGGGAGAGTGATACTTCTGCCCTTCGTAAAATTCTGGTTTCCTACTGATCCAGACTCCACCACTGCCAGTAGCAGGGAGATGTGGGGAGTCTGAGGCAGCTGACACAAAACCTGTCCTGCACAGATGAGGGAGTCAGTGCAGAGTGATCTGTGGCTTGCTGGGATTGAGGCTGTATGGCCCAGGCTGACCTGCCTGGGGATCCCTCAGCAAAAACAGAGCAGTGCCCTGCTACCCCCACATACCCAGTTTGTGTGTGGCCCAGTTTCTGACTCCTCATAAAGTAGCCTCTGTTCTAGAGGATCCAACTTCTCACTCTCTCCATGGGCAAAGCCAGGATTTTTTGGGTTCGTGCCTGATGCTGTCTATGGGATCTGCCTTGCTGCTCCTTCATGAATTAGAAAGTATGCACTCCTGGCAGCAAGAAGCACAGCCTCCTCTCTCCACATAATGCCAAAGACTCATTTATTCTCTTCAAGTTCAAATAAAGCTCTACTGTTTTGTAGTGTCAGAACGGGCTGGTTTTTGTTTTACAGCTACTGATTAGATGGGATTGCTTCAGCTGCCTCACAGCTCCAGGCTAGCAGGGCACCACTCAGCTCCTCTGCATCACAGGGCCTGGCCAGCTCTGGGAAGCATCTCTCACTCCCACCTGTATGCCCAGTGAGTCCAAACAAGTGATTTTCTAGCCCCTCATTGTAAATCAGCCTAGAAATTGGAAGTGAGGCTGGAGTGTCCCCAGCTCAAGTTTCCCCAGGCACAGCATAGGTACCTGGCTCTGGATAGGATACAAAAGCTTTTTCTGGCAGAAAGGTGGAGTTTGGTGACTCAGGGGATGGCTCTAGGAGTGTCTTCAGGCCTTAAAGCCATCCCGTGCAGATGAACAGAGACAAAAAAAAAAGGGGGCATTTTATGAAGCAAAGCTATTTTTTTAGTGGTGAATAATGAAACAAGTGGTTCAGTCCAGACTATACCCAGAGCAACAGCTAGGAGCAAGTAGAACAAATCTATCTGAGTTCAATTTACTAAAACAACACCCCCCCAAAGCAGCTGGAAATCCTCTGTATCTGCATTTTAGTTGTGTCATTTCTTTGCTTTTAAAAGTCAATGAATGCCAGATGTCCTTGATTTTGGTTTCTAACAAACAGGTATCTTGCCCAAACCATCCCTTCTAAATTAAGCACAATTTGCTGCTAAGTTGGTTTTGTAAAAGTGAGAAGGGGCAGGGGGGAAGGGACATGAAAAATCCAAGAACTGCCAGCATTATCATGTGCAAAATGAGTCTGAAGGAAATTGGGGACATGCAGCTGTCAAGGCAAACAGCAACAGATTGAGGCCATGGCATGAAGCAGCATGGAGCTCTAATGAGCAGGAAGAGCAAAGCCAGAGCCACAATTTTATCCTGTGTTGATATTCTACAAGAAAAATGATCACAGAGAACATTTATTGTCCCCCCTAACAAGATCAAGCTTAATAACAAAGCTACACATGTTATTTACTACAATGCTTGCCTATTGCATAAGCAGCAGTGCCTGTTGCCTGGATCCTTGCTGCCTGCTGAGGTCTGTTCTCTCAGGCTGGCTGTTTCCCAGAGAGGTGGGTCTGGAAAGCCCTGGATGAGCATGTGAGAAAGAATCAGATGCTGGGGGATGGTGCTCTTACATGGATTGCACTGGGCACAAGCTTATCCAACATGGACAGACACATTAAACAAACCCCAGTGCATTATTTGCTCCTTCCCTTTGCCCACAGCTCTCATTCCCTGTGAGACACAGGTCTATAATTGGCACAAGGAGATTATCCCAAAGTCATTTTCTAATTGGGGTGACCATCTAGTAGGTCCTCTTGAAGTCTCCAAAGGATTAATGTCCACAGGGCCTTCTGCATAAAACCAAACCCCATCCACATAAATAGCAAGCCTGGAGAGAATAAATGCTTATAAAGCAGAGAAATTGAGGATATATTGGGAAGAATGCAGAAAACTCTGAGATGCACAAAGAATGGCAGAGATGACAGCATAACAAGATTCCAGAACTGCAGGGGAGCAGCACTGTGAACTCATCAGCTCAGACAGAAGAGACACACGAATGAGCAGCCACTGCTCCTGTACTGAGAGCTTTCCTGCCTCCAGCACTTGAAGCAGCAGCATGTGCTCATTAGATGAGTTTCCCAGAGTGCTCCACCCTGGCACAAGGACACTCAGGGGAAAGCAGGACCTATTTAGCAGTGTAACCACCTAACTGGTTCAGCTCTGGAGAGCACTCTCAGATGGGCTGGCTGTTACCTTGCTCACACCACCTGTGACATTTCAGCTCAGGCCCTGCTAGAACAAGTGTGCTATGAGCCATTTCTCTCCCACCCTTCTTCCACAGCCATGAGTTTCTTCTGATTCTGGCTACTTCTCCATTCCAAGTAGAAAAAGGTACAGAAGGGGAAAATGAATGTATGCCCTAATATGTATTTTTAATAAGACATAGAGGATCTGCTTTTATCACATCAACTAGAACATGCCCGGGCGTCCAGATGGGGTAACTGGCCCTGACACAGCAAAAGCAGAGGTTCCAAAAAATCCCCCAAACACAGCACAATAGGGAAGGAAGATACATCTTTATCTGTCATGCACTGTTTTACAGTTACACCCTGTGGGTGCACAAGATTAATTGCCTGGGTATGTTTGCCACATGTGAAAGCATCCCAGGAGCAGTCAAACAGGAATATGAGACTATTGTACTTTTATACTTATATAATTTCCTCCCTTTCCTTTTTACCTCTGAAAGACATGAAAAATCTGCTAGGAAACAAGCTGGAGGATACAAGGACAAAGGGATGGAGGACACACATGGGCCAGCTAACAGAAGAGGCCTCGGGAGACTGAAAAGTAGGAGATCAAGCAGGTAGTGGGGGAAAAAAAAATTACTTCAGCTTGGAAAAAGAGTGTCTAGGTAATTTCATTGTGTTGTTTCAGGTCATGCTGCTGCCATGAGGTATCAGGCAACATGGACTCCAACACTGCTGATGCACTGCAGAAGGAAGCAGGAGGAAATGGATTTCTGATGTACCATTTACCCACAAAAGACTTGGAGCATCAAACAGGCTGTCAGTAGCCATTTCAAAGGGAGAAGTGTTTGCATGGCCTTTGTAATGGTCCTGAGCTTCTACTGAACCACACTGTTAATGTGTTTCCAGTGCTGGAGCTGCCAGGAAAAGGTGGATGGGTAATGCCACACAGGCCCAGCTGGGGCTTGCTGCCCTTGTTACCAGTCAGCTCAGGTTTCAGGGTGAACTCTGTGCCTGAAGAAAGCCATATGCAGTACAGCAGGGCTAACATCTGGCTGGGAGGTCTTTGAAACAAATGGACTCATCTCATCCTTCAATATCCCTGTTGTACTGGCAGGTCTAGCTGCTGTGGAGTTCAACAAGACAGATTCCCAGACCTGTCAGAGCCCTGCATTCAGCTGCTTTAATTCCAGGGTTCAAGCATGACTCTGGAATTCTCAGCCTGCCTAAGGCATTGAATCCCCACCCAAAATTCTCCCCAGTATTTCAAGGTACACCTGCTGCTATGCAGCAACAGGGAGTGCTGACTTACAGATAACTGTTCTTGCAGTGATGAAGTTAAAGTCTGTAAAACTCATGGTACAGCAGAGATCCACTGTGTCCCTTCTCTGGAACAGTGGCTGACAGAAATGCTTCTGCTCTCACCTTCGACAGAGTTCATCAACTCACAGTGCACCTGAAATTCCACCAAAATATATAGCTGCACAAACACATTTGTGTGTATATATATATATATATTTCCACAGAAATACAGTCACATCAGAACATTGACCCACATCATCCCTGCCCAGGCAGAAGATCCACAGGAAAAACATTGACAACATGTGTTGCTGCTTGGCAGAAATGAGGTAGAACCTCCCCCATTTTCAGGCTCTAAATGCAAAATCTCCCCATTTGCAGGGACTAAATAGGGACAATTGATCTTTCATGCAGGAGTCCTCCCCATCAACTTTCTCCCAAGTCACCACCACAAGTCAAGAGTAAATGAGACATGCTGGTTTCCTCTACAATGAGTGAAAAAACAGGGAACAGGCATGACAGAAAGAATTTGTTAAATACTGCTTTAAAGAGCCTGTTCTACTCCTCACTGACCTGTGTGTAACTCTCCTACATGGGACACATGCATGAAAATGAGGAAAGAATTTGGCATGTGGACTTTGAAAAAACATCAGAGAAAGCTCTAGCCTACCAGCGTTATTTTTAAAAATCCATCATGCTTTCTCTGGGGCAGTAAATTACATTATCTTAATTTAACAGCTAAAAGGATGGAAGCACTTGGACCCCACAAGGTAACCTCCCTTTCAGGGGTGGAGCTGGAAAAGCCCTACATCCCCCACCCTTCATAAGAGTTTTCATTACCAAACTCTTTTGCTTCAGCCCGACTCTGATGTCCTGAACACTTTCTCTCTACTGTTCTTTAGTCATTTTTACTTCTTTTTGCTTCTCCAGCAAACAGAACTGCAGAACTGTGAGTGTACCAGCCACAGCATCTCCATTTCAAATGGTTTGGCTCTCCTTTCCACAACATTATTTCCTGACTCTTTTTTCCAGCCTGCAGCTTGCTGAGCAGAGGATTAGGATAAACTGAATCAGGCAGAAAAGGTTTTTTTCTGGATGGCCTGCAAACACTACCTTTTCTCTCTGAGCTCAGGTACCCAGCAGCTCCCAGTTTCTGCCTTGCACTGGATACACAGAAACCTCCCTAAATTATGTGCATGTGCTCAAAGGGATTGTTTTGAAATCAAACCTTCTGAAGTGTGTCTTGAGCCCAGCTCAACTTTGGACACACTGTTGAAATTTGGATTTAATTAATTCCACTTGAGTTTTGAAATGGTGCGATACATTTTTCAGAGGTTTTTTTCCCCCTATTTCCTGGATCAGAGCCTCAACCACATTCATGGAAACACTGAAGGGAAAAAAAAAATCCCTAGCAATAATTCACCAAGTGGGAACTGAAAACATTTGCTGAAGAAGAAGGAACCTCTTGGTCTTTGGATGCTGGGAATAATTCAATCTCTCCTCCCAATTCCCTAAGGCTCAAATGGCCCTTTTTCCGGCAGAGCTGTGGTTATTTGAGCAAGTTGCCCTGGGGACAAGTGCATGTTACTTGTAGGATTTGGGCTGCAAAGATCAAGCACATGGATTTGTAGGCAAGAAGGGCTTTGTGTTTTAATAACTGCCAACAGCCCCACAGAAGAGACCAAGCTTGCAGGATGAAAAGTCCTCCTTGGCAGAATTTAACTCAAAGCACGCAGGGAACAAGAGACATCTTTGTCAGCATCATCTCTTTCAACACTGCATCGTCTTGCATGCAACAAATGGACCAATCCTGGATCCACACAACTTCCACTTTGTGTTTCTCTCCTACACTGCTGGTTTTTGGAGATGTTTCACAGTGTACCATGTGCCCAATGAATGGTCCCCATCTGCACCACAGATCTGCATCCAGATCCTCCTGGAAGGAGGCTTAAGAAAGCAGAGGAACTCAACAGAGAAATTGTACAAAATCTCTATCCTGCATTTCTCTGCAACTCAGTGAGCTGAATACTCTCAAAACTTCTAATGCCCTCTGGCCACAGTGGATGGAGAGGTGTCCCTCTTCACTCAGCCCCAGCCCCATCTCTCTCGGGGCAAGGGAGCTTCTCCTCATTCCCAGACAGAGGCCAGCACATCCTCAAGGGCTGCAAGAGTAAGTGGTTCCATTTCCTGATGTTCAGCTATGCCAGTAGCACACAGCAACCATTGCCAAATTTCTCCCTGACAAACACTGGACACAGACAGAACCTGAACCTCCTAGACTACGCTCACATTTTCCAAAAACCAAACCCCAGTTCTATTTACAAACAGAGGAGGAGATCTAATATGTACAAATCTATCAGAAATTAGGTCTCGATTAGCAATGAGAATCTTTGCAAGAGGTCTGCCAGGTAAAAATGGGTGACTGAAACTAATCTGAAACAGGAGATAAATTCTGAATGCTGGCCTGACTACAAGGAGAGCAGATTTTGAAGTAATTGCTCCCTTCTTGAAAAGCACTCAGAGCAGCAGAAAGTGTTAATGTGTGGTCATCACCCAGCTTCCATTATTTAAGCTGCTAGCAGGTAAAAAGAACTGCCAACCTGCATGGAAAAAAACATCCATCTATTTCCCATCTGTCATATTTTCTCAAATCCATTCCACATAAATCTGAATACACACGAGACAAAGTATATACCATTGGCCTCAATTCCACTTCAAAAATATACAACACGACCAAAGACAAACCACAATCCCACAACTAAGCACACATTTCAGGACACAGGCACTATACAGCCATACTTTCCTTTACTGCTAGAAAGAAATAATTTCCCCAGTTTTGTACACCTGTGTTTGGTGATTGCTAACTGGGGCTCACTCCAAGATTCTCGTCGCCTTTAATGACTGCTGACCCTTGAGAAAACCAACAAAACCCAGACTGGATTTGGTCTAAATTTCCAGGATGCAGACCAATAGTGTTCAGTCTGTATGCAATGGTGTCTGTAGGTTTTAGCCCTCTGAGTGACACTCTGTGATGCAGACAGGAGACAGCAGTGGAGTCTGACACCTCTCTTGAATGGTCAATGCTAACCCAGGCACTGGGTAGTGAAGGAGGCAGTTTCTCCTTAAGCAATGGAAACCAAGAGTTTAAGATGAAGAGCACCAGCTTAAAGGTCTGTGATTTACCAGAGATAGGTAGAAACTTTAACAAAACATCTTTCCATCAGTAAAATGATTGTCCATTGACAGATAAAATATTTAGGTGAAAATCAGCACCTCAAAATGTAAGTGGAAGACAGATGACCTCATTTTGATCAATTGGAAATAGAAACGATCCATCTTGGTTTGAAGTAACTAACTCAACAGTTAAAGTGAAAAAAAAAATTAAAATGGAAATGAGTTGAGGCTTTTGCTTGAACCAAGATGCCTCTTAAATGTCTTGGCATGAACAGTGACTTTCCCAAATCTCTTTATGCTGTTTATTTCTAAATACCGGATGTCTGGTTTGCTCGGAGCGTGTGTGTGTGTGTGAAGCATTTGCCTGACTTGTCTGCCCCAATGTCACAATCACAGCACAGACTTCAAGAACTCCTGGCACACGGAGAAAACACAGAAAGCAGGGTAGAAGAGAGCACATATTATATTTGGAACTGCTTTTCCAGTAATGTGCATGAGGGTTCTCCTCCATTCCAGTCTGCTGTGGTGGTGTCACCTGGCACAGAGTGGCAGAAGGGAACCAGCACGGAACAGAGAGAAAAATCAGTTGGGCTCCTCAGAGAAGCCAGTGGTTTTGCATACACCCAGTTGGGTTTCTTCAGAAACCGTTGCTGTATTTCTGGGGAGAGGCTTTGCAATGCAGAATAAAAGCTTGTCTGCCCTGTGGGACAAGACACTGGCTTCTCACAAAGGGTTTCTCTCGGGGAGTCCCCAGCACAGTCCCCAGCACAGCCCGTGAGAGCCAACACTGCAGAACCATGTGACATCACAAGGCTTGTTATTCCATCCTGCTCCTTCCAGGACCCTGACAGAAGAAGCTGTGCTAATTACTGGTAATTAATTGCAGACTTTGTTTACAAGGATCTAATCTTCAGCTTCATAGCAAAACCACTTCACCTAAGCTCAGCTAAAGGTGCTGGTCATCTGCCATCAACAAGGCAAGAGCTGGCTGGGTAGGAACACCAAGCCTTTGTCTCCTTCCACATTTAAGAGAAAAGCAGTGTTCCTGCTGTTGGGCTGCTGCCAGAGCTATTTCCATCAAGTGAACCTACCGTGGACAGCAGACCTGTGCAGTCAAGAATTTAACAAGCCAAAATGTCTCCCATGATATTTGGGCTACTCAAGACAGCCAGCCCAGCCCAGCAGGTTTCCTCCAGCAGCTTGCTAAGCTGTCAGCCACGGATGCCCCTTGCTGTCTCCACACACAGGCTGGCAGCACAAAGGGCCAGGCACGCTCCTTGGACTTAACAAACCACAGAAAGCCCAAACCAGCATGACAGCAGACACAAACAAGAATGTAATTAGTGCTGGATTATAAATCTCTGGCTAGGTACCTGGAAACACTTGCATTGTGGGAGAAAGCAACAGCCTTGCTCATGGCATTTGGGCTTAATTTAGGTCACGATTACAGACAGGGTGCTCTGAGCTGGCAGGGGTCAGATGGCAAATCAAAAACAGGCTCGTATTTGTCTTGCCTCCTGCTGCTAGCCTCACCTTTCCAGCCCCACAGCCCAGACAGAGGCAAGCACTGTTCTCCTCTGGCCAGCTGGTGAGCAGCAAGTGTGGTGCAATTCAGGCTTACTCTGCTCGCAGAGTCTGTCCATGGAACAGGAGAAAAGACAACATAGTTGGGGTTTTTGCTCTAAAGAGCATTTTTAAATCAAGAAAGCAGAGATGTCCAAACCCAGCAAGGGGAGTGTGCAGGTCAGCCTCTATGTGGGGAATCTGGGGTAAAGACAGGCCCTGCACAGCCTCGTGATCAGAGAACCCAGAGACAGATTTTTGAAAAGATCTCAGGGCAGCTCTGCAGCTCCAACTCACAGCCCAGAATGTTTCTCGTCAGACAGGGTGACACCCCAGAGCACGGCAGATCCAAGACCTTCGCTGGCTCTCAGGCACATGCCTGAGCAGGATCTAGCAGTGAATTTAGAAACTCCCTGCCATCCCCAGAACCACCCAGTGCCAGCTGGATCTACAGCCACCACACTGCGGGCACGTCTGTCTCAGCAGCCTCCCAGCCTTGATGGAGAGAGGAAGGAGCCGTGACTCACCCAAAACTGGAGGGGAGGTGTGAGACTCCAGACCTCAGCATCCCACCACTGGATCCTGCCATCCCTCCTAAAGCATTTCAGGAGACTGGGGTTGGTTTTCATCCTTGCTTGAGTGGGATTGAGAAGCCAGGGTCTGACCAATCCAGGAGGCAATCCTGTGAACAGAGTGTGGAAGGGACTTTAACAGGAACATTAATAAATGAACTGCCTTTTCAAAGGGCCAGGCAGTGTTTGAAGTGTTAATGGTTGAAGGCTACTGTATGATTTAAAAGCTTGCTGGTGTGGACACTGGCTGGCTTTGTTTGAGATGGTTTGCATTTCAGGCCCACCAACTCTCATTCATCTCCAGAGAGGCAAATTTAGCTGTCACTTGAACTGAACCCTGACTGACACTTCATGCTGATTTTCTCAGGAGTTTGGTGGCTGGACAGTCAGTCCTGGCAGGAAAGCAATACAAAACTAGCTGCAAAGGTTTGGATCTGGTCTAAAATCCCTCTGTGTCCCTGCAAAACATTCCTCTGATATCAGTAGGTTTTGGATGAGGGCCATCACAAACAATACATGTGCTAAAGTACACCACAGATATTTCTATACAGGAGAGCAAAACAGGTTTCTGAGGGAAAACCAGCAGCTGGAGAGGGAAGTGGGAGTCTGGTCCCTCAGCAATAGCTTGTGCCTCAATGAGTGCCATGTTAGCCAAGGAAGAACAATGGTCCCAGCTTTCCTATCCTGGCCTCTTGGGCACATTGGGGCTTCTGCCAATATGCCTGGAGATTCTTAAGGGCACAGAGCAATCAGGCTCCAGTTTCTCCTACCAGTTTGCTGATATCCTACCACCTGCAGCATTTTACTCTTTAACCCCACACTTTTGTGAACAGAGCTGTGAAGTACAACAAGCAGCACATCAGAAATCAGGCAGCCTGGGTTTTCCTCCAGCAAAGCAAGGCAAAGAAAAGTTACTCAACTCAGCTCTTTGAAGCTCAAGATAACTTCCAAAGAACAGGCAGCTCGAAATAAAAAACTTCCACTTGAGAGATGGAAGACTATTACTACAACTGAAGCTGTTGGGGCAGAGTGGGTCAAGTTCAGCCACCTCAAAGCTCTGCCCCTGCCAGAGTGCAGTGTCAGATGCTTAAGGAAGGCCTTGCCAGAGGAATCTGTGCATCCTTTCAGCAATTAACAATTGGGCATCAACACTTTTTGTGCCCACAGGCTGTAGACAGGATTTGTTCCTTAGTGTTATTCCCCATGGCTCTGTACTCAGCCAGCATGAAAAAGTTTCTTCCTAAACCTGGTTACATCAGCACTCACATGCCACGGTCAATTATTTCTCTATCAAATGGTTCCTAATTATGGGCAGTCACTTATTTTAGTGCTGAAGCCTGGCATGGTAGGAGGCCCACTTTGTCTCAGTGCTCTCAGAGCAACGAGGGGGTCCTGGGAGAGTCACACACAAGAGATTACAAGGGGAAAGCACAAATTGCCAGGCAGAAGCCAAGCACACAAGCACAGAATCCACCAAACGTGGTCCCTGCTGAGACCCACAGTGTGTGAGAGCCTTATAGGGCACCCTGGCTTTCAAAGAAACAAGAGTTTAATCTGGATGGGTCCATGACAACACTGAGGCTGCAATCCAGTGTGCTGCAAAGGATTAGATTGAAAACATCCCTCTTTTCTCCCAAAGGATGGAGCAGAACAGCTCCACAGGTAGTTCATTTGGACAGCCATTTCACACCTGCAGTCACTTTTCCTCCCCAGACCAGTCTGGCTGAGGGAGTGACTGTATGGGTCACACTGGTCAGGCCAGCAGGTGAGAGTAGCTGGGAGTCTCCCCATTTCATTTAGCACAGATGATGAAAACCTGACTACAGCCTTGGAGCTTCTTGTAGTGAGAACTCTCAGCAGCTTGTGAAAAATAGACTCATGACATTAAATACCAGATGGTTTTTGGAAAAATGACACAGTTGGGAGAACAGCTCACTGATTAGTTTTGAGCAGCATATGACCATACACTCTTCCTGTCTGCAGCCACTCAGACCCTGTGGCAGCAGGCAAATGCAGCTTAAAGTATCATTTTTTTAGCTATTAAAAAGCTGACAAGCCTCAGTTTTTATCTGCCAGCAATTTTTCAATAACAAATCCAGGATAATCCTAAATTTTATTCACCCACTAATTATCAGTTTGCAGATCACTTACTGGGTATTTAAAACCCAGGTGCTTTGCTGTGGGCATATAAAGGACATCACTCAGGTTTCTGAGAGAATCTTTGTGCTGTGATGATTTGCAAACCCCCTCTAAAATATACAGAAAAAGGTACTATTTTAGCCAATCTAGAAATGCACTAAAAGTACACAAGTAATCCAGTTACAGGAAGGAACAGGGCAGATGCCAAGGCTGTCAGGGGAACAGGAGGAAAGCAGAGATAAATGTAACTTATGTGCTTTAAAAAGAAATCAATACAGACAATCCTTGTTCTACTGTTTTTCCCCCAACCTGCTAAAGTATGCAATTAGCTCATTTACAGATCAAGAATCGATGGTTTATGGGCAAATTTCTCCTTGTTTGCTTCCCTTCACTCCTAAAGGTTGAAGTTAATGGAAAAGTTACCAAGAAGTTTCTAGTCTGGTGTGCCTTCTAAAGTTACATGAATTTCAGTAAAATAAAAATGTTTTCTGAGAAGTTTTCAATCCCCTCCAGCCCCTGTCAGCTCCCCACACCTCCCAAACAAATCTGTGAAAAATGATATTCGTGGTAAAGTTTCCATTTGGATAAAGAACATTTCATTAAGGAACAGAATGAGACACTGAATACAAAGTTCAGACCAATTTTAGTCGAAACATTGGCTACATATGTTTTCCCAAATTGCTTTTCTTCATCTAATTTCTTATTATTTTTCTGCATTTTATTTTCAATGGAAAAAGATATTCTGATAAAGAGGACTTGGAGGTTCCCAGGTTGAGCCATAAAGAGGTTTTGTATCTCCTGGGTGCTTCACTGATCAGGACTCTGTTTGTTTCAAATATGCACTACATTTATTCCAAATAAACTCCATAAATCAATCTGTGTAATAGAAACCAGAAAAGTTTATGCAAAACAAATACAGAAAGTCATAAATACTGCATTTAAGATGTCATTTTTGTGGCTGCTATATTTCTAGGGTATGTTTTTACTGTTCGTGGGATAAGTTTTTCAGAAACATTAAAATCTTTCCTCCCTTCCATTCTCTATAGGTTTATCCCAAAGAAATAACGAGCCGAGCTCTATAAACCAGCATTTATTAAATCCAAATGGGCACTTCATCTTACAGTAGCTTTCAATATAATCTATTTGATCTTTCAAAGTAGTTGGAAAATTATTTCAAGGGGAACTTTCACAGAACAAATTAACTTGAAAGAAGAGAACATTTTATACCCCAAAGAGGGAGGAAAGCAATTTCCTCAGTTTTCCCCTTTCTGGATTCCCCTCAGCCCAGCTGCAGATGCACAGATTTGGAGAGACAATCTGGGGCTGCTGTTGCCTGATCTTGGCAGGGATGCCAGAAGCTCACAGAAAGCAGAGGCACAGGCTCGTGGGGCCATAAGGCTACAACCGTGACAAGTTCTTCTTTAGGGAAGCTCCAGATTGCAGAGGAGATGAGAAGGAGCAGACTCATGGAAACTAAAAATGGTTTGCTCAAGCTGCAATTAAAAATCTACCTCTTAAAAGTTACCCTCTGTATTTTTAGAGGGATTTTATTTCCTGCCTGCTACAGCTCTTCAAACTGCTTGTTAAGTCAGTAGATAAAAATAGCACTGAGGCCATAACCTGCCCAGCAGATCCAGGCACCTGCCAGTTTTAAGAATCCAAACATTAAGGCAGTAAAGGGACACTGAGAGGGTGGAGCCCCAGGATAGATGGGTGTTGGGGTGTTCCACCAAGAGCTAAATCCATCACTTGGCAAACATGATGTTCCTGTTCTCCCTCCAACAGCCCACTGCTTCTCTTCAGATTCATTCAACTCCTCCAAGCATTAAAAAGCCTCTCTGAACAAGTTTCTTCAATCAACAGCAGGACACTAGGAACCTTTGTCTGGTCTAAAAACCCTGTATGAATTTTTTTCATCAGACCAAAGTAAAAATGCTCATTTTCTCTGTCTCCATGCAGGTGGAAGCTGCAGGAACTAGAGAATGAAGCTGAGAAGGACTAGGCATTTTGGGTCATGGGGGTGGGACAGCCAAAGGAAAGAAAGACACGTTTTCTGTATGAATGTCAGAGGATTTGGAAGCAGCCTGCCTGAAGCATTTCATCCAAGGCCTGGATCACACCATTCCCTACAGCAAACACTGCTGGAGGTTTCTGTCTCTACAGTCTGCTGTTCTACATTCCCTTAATGGCTGGCAAGTTTACCTGAGGCGTGCTAGCTTCACTATCCTAAGCTGTAGAGAAAAAAAAAAAAGATTTTGAAAGGCTTTAGAAAAAGAGGATTCCCTTAGTGTGCTCTTTCAGAGATCAGATATTTGTTTCATCCTTTTGGTTAGGTTAGAATCTGTACATTCTCTAAGCTTTTCTATAAGTTGGTTTCTTCTTTTGGGCTGAATTAATGCCACACAGTACTGAGAGCTGCAACACAAAAAACTAAACCAGTACTCACCAGATTTTCTTCTACAGTGAGGTAGGGAGAGCTGAGGAATTCTTTGTCCTTATTTTAGAGGTGAGGAACCTGAGGCATGATGTGAGGACAAATATGTGATTTGGCCAACATCAGAAAACAGCCAATGGCAGGTCCTGAAAGCCTCATTTTGGTACCCAAGCAATAAATGCCTCTCCTGCTTCAGTAATGACAGGGGTGTCTTTTTGATCTCTGCCCTTCAGTGTTGGATTGCAGACAAGCCTTTCTCAGATGCCCATGAAAACTTTAAATCCCACTGAGCAACACAGGAACCCTGCTGGCAGATGCACACAGTGAAGAAATTGGCAGCACCCTGGGCACAAGGCAGGATCTGCCAAGAGCACAAACTTTATCACCTCTCACTGGACACTTACTTCCTCCAGCACCCAAAAGCCACACAGAGCCAACAATAACCAAACTCCAGACAGGAGCTACCCACTGGCTCAGGACTCTGAGAAACCTCAGTTCACCTTTAACCACCTTAGTCAGCACAAGCAATCTTTGTCTGAGCTAAGAGCCACGGCCTGGCACTTCTCTCTGGGTCAGCTACAAAGCTTCCCTGTACTCTGTGTAACCTTCCAAGAGAGACAAAATCATCTCCTGCTCCATGTTTAACCCAGGCAGGTGGTTTTACGACAGGTTTTGCTCAGTGGATGCTGTGTTCCAGCCCAGAGGGGGCTGGATTTCATTTATTTAAAATGGGAGTGGGGGAACAGACAAGGGAACGAAGCAATGCTTTTATGATGTCTTTCCTGAAGGAATGTTGGGAAGTCCAGCTCACATTAGGGAGCCTCTTGTTCTCCTGTCAGAATTCAAAAATAGTCTCCCTCTGCTGATCTGCAGATCTCTGAGCAATCTTTCCTAGGAGAATCAGAAGGAGGTTGCAGAACTGACAAGAACATGACAAGACCCATTCCAGGAGAAGGGCCCACCAAAGAGTTGCAGGCCATGTTGTTAAGGTTTAAAACTAGAAGGCTGGAGCAGGCAGAGCTCTTGAGGACATCAGACATCCCTGCCCCAGTCAGGGAGCTGCAGTCATGCTACATCAGGGCATTTCAAAGGGAGCTGTGCAGTCACAGCCACCAAAACTTTTGCTACAGCAAATTTTGAGGAAGGCTGTTGACAAGGAAAGGAACTGTAATAAATGGGTAACTCCTGTGACAAGGCACAAAACTGTTTATAGCAACCTTGAACTCCACTGCTGGTTAAATCTACATGATGCAGAGACACCAAACAAGACATCCCTCCTCTTCAGGCAGCTGGATTAATTCAGCAGAGCAGAAAGCATCCACAGGGAGCCTGACACTCCTGTACAGTGACCCAGGAAAGGGACAGCACAGCATGAAGCTCAGCAGAGCCTGGAGAAAGTCTCTCCTAAAAGCATCTCTAGACATTTGCCCTTTTCCACTCTGGTGAGGAAAATCAAGTGAAAGAAATTTGGAGAGCCTGAGATGGATAAGAACTCACCCTGAATGCGGGCCAAGGTTTTGCAGAAGAGGCTGATGATGTTTTGGGATGGGAATGCAGAGAGGTAGGGGGTGTGTAACACTGGAGGCATGGGGCTGGTGAGTGGCCAGCAGGCTGGGTGTAGATGGGATCAGTGGGTTGCCACGGGAGCAGCATTGCCACGTTACAAAGCAGGGTGGGATGTGCAGGAGCAGGAGATGTGCAGGAGCAGGGGCTCCCTCGTGCAGCCCTTGGCAAGCTGCTGCAGGGAGGAAGCCTGCTCCTGCAGATGCAGAGGGGCTGTCAGGGGACAGAACACTCCTCCCAGCTCTGGCAGAGACTGTGCAGATGCTCTGGCCAAGTCACGTTTCAGCAGCCCCATGCCTCAGTTTCCCCAGCTGTAAACTATTATAGGGATGTTTTGTGGCTGAAGGCAGCCCATACTCACAAAGCAGGCAGAGCTCTTTGGACAGATGAACTCAAGGAATATAAAGCATTTAGTTGAGATTTTTTTCCTGTGCTTCTCTCTGATCTTTGATGCTGACACCTAAATAATTTACAACGTGAAGAAGGAAGGAAAAGACCAGGAGCAGTCACACCAAAGCATCCAGCCTCCTCCAGGCATGGCCCAGGAGTTTGGGGGAAGGAAGGAATGCACTCCCACCCCACCCCTTCATCAGTCCTTCTGCATGATGACATGCAAGTGCTTGTTGATCAGTTTATGGATCTGGGGACTGACAGACTTTGAAGTCAGAGCTTGGCATCCCCAGTTATATGCTAGGACTTGAAACAATCAAAGCTGCCAGCATTTTTGAGGCCTCATGAACGAGCTGGATTGGTAATGGGAGCTCAGAATTCGGGATTGGCTCCTAATCTCCCCAAGAGCGTCACAAGCATGAGCACATATTCTCTGGGCAATTTGGTGGCCTTTCAGTGTCTGCATTCCATGCTGGGAGCTGCAGAAGGAGGGCACACTACAGCACTGCACACATTGCACCACTTATCGCTGTTTCCTAGTGTGAAGGATGCATTCTGCAAGCAATTCTAGGCAGGATTTCCTACAAAGAGGCACTAATGACAACAAAAACGTTAGCTCAGCTTTTAGATTCCAGCTGGAGTTTGCAGATGTGGTAGACAGGGATAAATACCCTCTTGTTTTTTCACAGATGTGGCTCTTCTAGGTGGAGGGACTGTCTTTGTTACAGGGCCAGATCCTGTACAGGGGCTGTTTGGTGTCCTAGTCCTTTTTAAGTGAATATATCTGAGTTGGAGAAGAGGAGAAAGAAAAATAAGGTACAGAGCAGCTCTGAGGGCACAACTACCTCTCAGCAGTCAGAGTGACACTTTTTCCTGAGGCATCTGGGACACAGATCTGAGCTGCTTCCAGTCTGATGTGGTTGGAAGGGGCAGAGGGCAGAACCCATATGAGAAATTTTACAACCTGTAGCCTGAGCGTCAATCTAGCAGCCCACATGATCTGTGTGTAGTGCAAGGTATAAATCAAACTCCTGAATATGAGTTTTCTTTGATTAACATGTCCAACAACTTCCTTGCATTCCTTGCAATGCTCTTTGAAATGTGAACAAGCAAAGCTCTGTCCCAGCAGCCCCATTAAACTGCCTGGTGGAGAGAGGAGCAGCAGGAATGCAGGCTGGTCAAACAGCCTTTGATAGACCAGACTTGCTCAGCTCGGAAATGCTGTCTGAGTGCAGGCTCCACGACGTGCCCAGACTGCTCTGGTCTGCCCTCATCCTCAGGTCCTCCTGGGGAGGACTGTCAGTGTGACAGCAGACCAGACCCTGGTCCTTCACTGAGTGTCTGCCCTTCAGTTCCAGCCTTGCAGGTTCTCGTACATACAGAGCCCCCAAAAATCACACCATCATCCACCACCAGGAAGATATTTGGCATGTCAAGAGTCTAATTCTGCATTGTGACATTCTGTGTTACCCTTGTGATCAACACTCTCGTGTGGTTTTTCTGGATTAATCCATATTAACCAAGAGCTGTGAATTCCCAGACTCCCCAGGCACTAATTCAGGCTGTAAATGAGCCAGGCAAGGGATCACTGAGACATTACCACAAACACACTTGGAGTTCTTGCACACCTCATGAGTACAGCTTATCAGTGTCTGTCTTAACTAGGAAGCAGTTATAGGCTGTAAAATTCACATCACATATCCTGTTTCTGAGAAACTGTTCTTGGCCCAGAAGTTAGTTCAAAGGCACTCAAGTCTCACACTTGAAATTCAAGACCACCTCTCTGATTTCCCTCCACCACATAGTGAGAGGATCAAATTCACCCTTTGCTGGGACTTATTTTTTTTTTTAACTGAAAAACCATTAAAGACTGCCATGCTATTCACAGAGATGTCACAGCTCTGGACTCACTCTGGGCTTGTTGCAAAGAGCCCTAAAGCTTTACAATGCCCAACACCAGTGCAAAGTCATCTGCTTGAGAGAACTGATTATAATAAGCCAGACTCTACTAAACCCAGGAAAACTATATTTGTCTAAATAAAAAGGTCTTCTGAGAGTACTGAAATATCACAGTTAGTCTGAAAATAGAGCACATATCTGAACTGGCTGGGTCAGTTATAAGTGGAGCTCAGTGCTGCTGTTTCTTGATGCCTCAGACCCACAGAAACTGCAAGAAATCCCCAGAGGCCCCAGTGTGCTCAGACCTAGACTTACCCCAGCTCTCAGCCAGCAATTCTGCTGGTGTTTGGAATGGCAGCAGCCCCCACATTTTTGCACTGCAGACCCTCAGTTCAACACCTCAAGTGGCAGTGGAGACACAGGTGCACACACATGTCTACAGTTCACTGTTCATGGACCTCTTGTGTCCCTGACTGGGGAACTGAGTGATAACTTTACACCTTCTAAGAATTCAACAAGGCATTAATAATCCAAGAGTCACATGCCCAACTGGCACTCAGAGTTGGTGAGGTAAGAATTTACAGTCATGGGCACCATCACTCCCTCTCCCTGAAAGATTTAAATACACAGTTTGGCTGGAAAACCTTGAAGAATTCCAGATTTTTTGAATCAGAACTGAAATCAGAATTGCTTTCATCAGGCAGTATCAAACTAAAGAGGTCAATCAGAAGTCCTGTGTGATTTAATAAACATATATAATTTAGCTGCCTGGGTTTCTTATTAGTGAAGTTAATTGCTGTATTTTAGTTTTCTTGCCATTTCTTAACTAAAAGCATTCTTGTTCTTTATGAGTCAGTCAGCAGGTGTACACATAACTTTATGTCAACATCTGATTACTACTTATTGCTCATTTAACTCAGCAAAATATAGAAATTGGACCATGTCTCTAGGAAAATAAATAAAAGGAGAATGCTGTGGAGTTAGAGCAGAGAAGTTTTTTTTAAAAATCAAAACAGGAGAGGTTTTCTTGAATATTTTTTCCAAGCACTGTTGTTATAGGTGTTTCCTGAGGAAGTGACGGACTTCCCCCCATTCCATGACTTGCACCCTCTATTTTCTATTTTCTTTTCTTTAAGCACAGAGTCCAAGAGGTACAGGCAGGCCAGCACAGTGGACACTTATTTCACTTTGCTGCTAGAATGAACTGATAGGAAGAGAACCAGACTTCTTTGTACTCCAGTAAAGCAAAGCAGGGCATAGAGGCACTAGTGTGCTTAATTTTAGGCAGGTGCCTTGCTAAGCTGTGGCCCCTACAAGCCACACAAACCCATCAGTGAAATTAAATATAATTTCGTTATTTTAATGATTTTGCTTCGGTGCAAGGCTCCTGAAATTGGAAGCCACCTGGCTGGGGATGGGTTTATGTTCTGCATTCCCAGAGCTCCCTGCCCAGCATGGTCAGGGCATGAGAGGGCTCCTGGGACCTCAGCTCCATCTCCACAGGAGCTGCTCCATCACCATGATCTCACGAGGGTCCCTTGAGGGCCTGTTTTCAGTCTTTCATTGCCACCAACAGCCAACACACCAGTCCTGTGGTGGGTTATCCTCTGCAAATGAGGTGGAAGGTGGAAAGGCAACCCTTTAAATTGACCAGTGATGGTCCCAACTCTTCTTTCCTCCACTCCAAGCTGGTGATCCCAACAACTTCACATCTCCTTTCACAGGAGGAGGTGACAGGTTCGTTCTGCACCTGACCCACAAACCATCCCCCCCAGTTCAGGGTGGAGGGAACTGGATTTTTACAGTTGGTTTAGCTCTTTTACAGAGATGAGCAATTTATAAAGACAGAACTTCAGGCATGTTGAAAGCCTTAGAGAAAGGCAGGTTCAGATCAGCAGTAACCCACATGTGCAGATATGTAGATTATCCTCTAAAATTAACACCTAGGATGGTGCTGGTAGATTTGCAAAAAAAAGGAGAGAAGCCTTAGGTAGCTGTGCTGATGCAGCTATTGCTATTTAGTCGCTAAAAAAATTTGACTTCCTCTTGTGTACATGGATTTAACTTTACAGCATCACACCTCAGTGGGACACGTCAGCTCAGACGCTTCAGTGCATCTCATGTTCAGCCAGTGACAGCTTCAGTAGGAGCAAAGGCTGATCCAGGGCACAGGCAAAATGTTCCCTTTAGGACTTTGTTGCCGTGACATTCTCAGCAGTCACTGTGAATCTGCTGTTGCTTTTCCTCCCCTCATCTTCCTCCTCCTCAAAAACCAGCATGGCCCATCTCCGCTGGCATTGCAAACACCTCTCCCAGACATTTTCAGTGCAGTATTTAGCAATGGGAAGTTGCTTCTTTGGCAAGTTTCCAAGCTGCTAAATGAGAAGTGCCGCAGGAAGGCGATGTTTTCTCCCACTGGGTTAACACCCTTCCCCTCAACTGTGCACAGGGGGGCTGGAAGCCAAGTCTTGTTTCTTGGATATTCTGAGTAACAAGAGCTCATAAGAAAGCTATTGCAAGGCATTAACGGTGGTTTTCATGCATAGAAGATTCCACTGAGAGCATGTCCAGGCAGAACACAGGCCCTGGTGCCAGCTTTCTGCATCCTCAGCTAAGAGCTGTCCATGGAGCTGACCAAAGGAAAGTGTCAACAGTGCACAGAAGCACTGAGCTGTAAATCAGGGTAGAAAGCAAAACTGATCTTAACTTTCTGTGTGGACACAAAAGCAGGTAGCAAAGCTGCCCTCTGGTTTTACAGACACACCTGCTGTCAGTTCAGCATAGTAACTCCAGATTGGCATCAGCTTTCCTGAACAAAAACAATCAAGCCAACGACTTCCACCTCAGTTGAGGCTGCTAGTTAATCAGAACAGGGGCAGCACATTTTGGGCAACAGACTTCCATGGGCTTTTACTATTGTTCCTTAGCCAGCATTGATCAGAGAACTAAAAAAGGTTGCCAAGTCCTCAAAAGATTTTAGTGTGAGAGATGCAGACCACATGTGCTGGATGGTAAACAGTTCTTGCAGATCAGAATAAAAAGGTCTTTATAGTCCAAGCAAACAAAAGTAAATGCCAGAATCTAAATGAAACAGAACTTTCCAAAAGCCCGAGGCTACCAAGATTTCAGAGCTGAAAGTGTAGCCTTGTTTGTTTCCTAGAAAGACCTAAAGCACACCACATTATCAAGAGAGGTGACCCTGTGCTGTTCCCAGCAGGGCAGCAGTGTCTTTTGATTCTCCTCTCACTTCCAAGAGCAAAGTCAATCCATGATATTGCTTGAGCCTTCTATAAAAGCTAGATGTGGCTGTTTACTTTGTAAGGGGGTAGGCAGCAGAGAGGAATATTGTCAATGAGGCAAATACCATTGATACCATTTACTGAATACAGCAATCCAGCCTAAGCCATACCACCAGAAACACAGTCCTAGCACACAGAAAGCTTTGAAATATTTTCTTTTTAAAACATGTATGCTAAAACAGAGCTGAAAGAAGGAAGGAGTTTGCTTTTGGAGACCACAAATCTGAGGACCAAGTAAAAGTACGTGGATTGGAAAGGACTGCAACTTGGCCATCACAGACTGGTGCTGCTGGGTATATAAGAATTGTTCCACAAAGATCCTTGGCCCTGTTTCAAGCATCCTCAGAAGGAAATCAGTGAAGCTTTGTGCAGAAGACTGACTAGAATTTTAACCCAGTTGGGAACTAAAGGCTCCTGCAGGATAAAATCCCCAGGCAAACGTCCCACTTGGCCCCGGGACACACTGCCTCTGTGAAGGCTGATGAATGCCTGCAGCTTTGAGGTTAGACAGATTTGGTTTATTTAAACTAAAGTTTTGGCTGCTGCAGCATAAACCTACTACTGCTCATGCAGTCCTCGGGCTGTGCAGGGCTGCTTCCCCCACTTCAGCACAACTGGTGCTGCGGCTGCCAGCAGCTGCTGCTCCGCTTCCTCCGAGTGTGTGTGCTCTCTGCAGATGGCTCTGCAGCACCCCTGCCATGGAGCAGGATGAAATGCAGCCTGGCAGCCTCCTCCCAGCCCAAACCCCTCCTTCCCTGGCCCACCGCTGCCGGGCTTTCCCCATCTCAGTTTCTCTCCCAGTGCATTAACCAGCCCCGCCTCGCTGGTTTCAGTGACGCTGCTCTGTTTATCCCAGGATGAACACACACATCCAATCTGTTCAGAAAGTCTCAACAGCCCTGGCAAAGCAGGCCTCCATCTGGAGTGTCCATCTTTGCTGCCTTCAGCTCTGGAGGAGCAGAGAAATGACAACAAACTTGGGCAAAGGAGAGCCAAAAAGTATCTGAATATCTCCCCTTCTAGCTACCACAGGGGTCAGCAGCCAACACGTATGACCTGAATCACTGGCTTCTGGTTTTTGGTTTGTTTTTTTTTTTTTTAGGTCATTCAGGAAATTTTCTGGGATTTATATATCCAGTCTCTACCAGGGAACTTAGTTTATGTGGGCAGAGTCAGCCCAAATCTGGTGCAAGATGAGGCATGGGACATGGGAAAATGCAATGTCAGTAGAGAGACTGGAAAAGATGTTTTGAGATTCGAGGTGCTTTGATATTAGGCATGATTTGACACTTAAAGCTCATCCCACCTCACACAATTCACACTGGTAGCACATAGAGAAAACAGGGGGAAGGCAATGTCCCTCTCCAAATCCTTAACAAACACACAAACCAACGATGAGAGAGTCCACAAATTTGAAAACCTTGTAAAGCAGCACCAACACTTGAGTTCTTTTATGGCCCTATGGGTAAACAGAAGAAGCATGGTTCACCTTGAGCCTCTTTTATTCCCCTTAAGAAATTCTTTCCAGTGCTGTTTTACAGGTTTGCACAGCCTTGCCATGAACAGACACCCCACAGCAAACCAGGCATTTAAAAAAAACACACTAAGCTACCATGAAGTAAATTACTGACTTAACAGCCAGACACCTACAGGTATAATTTGGTTTTATTTGAAGAACAAATTAAAGCAATGTGCATATTAGCTGTGAGTCTGCAAGGGGGCACAAAAAGACAGTGGAAACTTTCCAAAGTGCACAAGATTAAAGAAGCCCTGCCAAAACAGCTCCCAGGAGACAGCATCACACCAAGAAGGATCAGCTCGCAGGGAGAGCCAGACCCACACCCAGGTACATCTGCATGCAGGCTCTGATCAGAGAGGCAAGGGAAGGCAGCATTTGAACCATAAACTCCAAAGCAGGGGAAGATTTGGGTCAACAAGAACATTGATAGGGACAGAAAAGACCAGGGCAGGGAGAGCAGTTGGATGGATATTGGGTCATAATGACCTTTTCCTGAAGCCCAGGGGCAGCCCTACAGACTCCCCTCTCCCAGTATCAAATCTAGAACTTCAGTATATTTTAGGGCTTTACTTGGACCTATAACTTCTGTTAATTCCCAGTTCCAAAGGCTTAAGTGGGAAAAACACGACCTCAAAGCACTCACCAAAAGTTTCTTACAACAAAGTACTGCACCACAGTGACAGCATGTCTCGGGCCACAGTTCCTCAGATATCCAACTGTTGCTACTGCAAGAATATTTGACCAGATCCAGATTCTCCTCAGGATATCTCCTCAAAGGGATAGGAATTTTTTCCTTACTAGCTTATAGCCTCCTCTACCCACACCTCTTTTTGCTGCTGCTAAAGAGGAGAGCAAAGGATGAAAACGATCAACCAGCTGAAAAGGAAAATAAGTAACAGCCACGGAGGGCTTCAAAGTTAGGCAAGGAAGTAATTAGAGGAACAGCTGAAAGAGGAAGGAATCAAGAAAAGGCAAAATGGTAAGAGTCAGATGAAAGTAGGGAGAGATAATGAAGAGACTATCAGCAGCTTCAAGGCTGGTCTTGGATGTTATCCTCCAGTTAATTTTTAGCACCCTGTCCCTGGAGGAGTGCCTGTCCTTCAAACCACTTTAATTTCTGAACTCTGTACTGCTCCCTGTCCACAGTCAGGGTCCACATCTAACTGCTGCTTTCCCTGTTGTGACTCTGAAGGCCACTGGAAGTCTCAGCACACCTTCCCCAGGCAAAGCACCTGGATTTCAGCTGTGCAACCCAGTCTGAGTCAGGCAGGGAGCATCCTCTCAGCAGTGCTGCTCACAGTCCTGCCCTGTGAGTCAAAGGACTCTGATTGTGCTGAAGAAGGGCACAGCCAGACCTTTGGAGCAGGGGAACAACTTGACATGAAATCCTGCTGGAGCTCTGCAGAGGGAGGCTTGGTTGGTGTCAGTTCAGAACATGAGACTGTAATAATATTTGCCCTCGGTTCAACTTCATATACTATGTACAAAAGCCTCTGTTTGAATAATGGAATGGCCAGGGAAACATGAATTGAGAAGAGCCAAGAAACTCAAAGCAAAGTCTCAATTCTTTTTGTCTGGAAATCCAACTGTTTTGGAAAGAAACAAAAATATGCCAAAGGTAGACAAGGAAAGCTCAAAACACATTTTTTGCTGAATTTTCTCAGTTTTCCTTGATGATATTTAAGAAGGAGAGAGCAAGCACATGTGTGTTCCACAGAAAGGGTTCAAAAATATGCCTTTTTTTTTTCCTCATTCAGGCAACCAGTCTGGCTGTCAGAGCAGCCTTGGTCTCCTGGATAAATAAAATCATAGTGTTTTTTCACAGCCTGCAGGGTGGGAATTAAAAAAGCAGCAGTCAGGCAATCTAGGCCTCACCCTGCCCCAATTTTGACCTAGGATAAACCACTTACATGGCTCAGGAACAGTCATGAGGGGACTTGTGCCACTGCTTTTGCAGCCATTTAAACCACAAGGCCTTCACCATCTCCTTGACCCACCTTCACTTTGCACATTTTGAGGGCTGCTGTGAAAATCACAGCACATTGAATGGAAGGGCCTTTAATGGATCCTGGAACGCCAGAAAAAAAAAAAAAATATAAGCTGATTGTCAAGAGAAGAGTAAACCTGGTCCAAGGCCAGAGGGATGTCAAGATATAGTAAAGTATTTCTGCATCCCTCACCTAGAGCACGTTGCTTTCAGCATTCAGATAACAGCCTTGGCAGTTGTTTGTGTCACTGATAAGACAGACTGCTCCACTGAGAGATGTTTGAGCCTGTACATGCCATTCAATATTTTGATTTGGTCATATGAATGCTAGTTACCAAAGCTTTCTGGGCAACAAAGACCAGTGCAGCAGCGCTGAAGCACCAATATCTAGGATTTTCCAGTTGACTGTGTTTTTCCAAATTTGTTTGAGAAGGTCCAGGCAGGCTTACCTGCCCCAGACACTGCCTCTTTCTCCTTGAGGTGTATTTACCCAGATGGCAGGTGTTTTATATTTCAGAAAACATTCAAGTAGGAAAACATTTGTACAGGAAGGTTCACCTCAGAGGACTTATTTTCTTTCTCCTTTTTTTGTGGGAATAAAGAGCCTTGCACCAGACCCTGGAGCTACTCACTAGCTAACCCTGTGTGCACGTGAGGCCACGCAGAGCCAAGGCACGGGTGGGGACATCTGTGCTGCCAGTTCCAGGGAGGCAGCGTGCTGGGGCATCTGGCACTGCTAGGCTGAGGCAGGAGGGTGACATTATGGATACCTTGTCTAATAATGCAGATGTAACTTAGATATGCACACAAGAAGCAGCTCCATACAGCTGTAGCTGCTTGTATGATTTAATTTTAGTCATTGTTTTAATGCTAAAGGAAAGGTCCTCAGCCTTTGGATGGGCTGCAGAGGGCAGGTAACCTGAGTCAGCTGCAGCAGCCTAATGAACCCAGTAATGTGTCACCAACCCATGAAGCATCAGCTGTGCCAGACTTCTCCAGACAACCTCCTGCTCCCCACAGATCTCTAGAGGGAAGAAATAGCCAGTCTTGAAACAGGCAGAGCCTGAAGCAGATGTGGCCAGGAAAGCCAGGAAAGCCTGAGGGTGCTGTGACCTAAAAGGCTACAATTATTCACAACAGTTTCTTTGCTAACTGAGCATCTTCTGCACAGGAGTTTGCCAGGGAGCACCAAATCCTGCTGCTCCTTTCAGGAGAGGGAGCCAAACACCAAGCAGAGTTTCAAGGCCAGCAGTGCCAGGCCTGTGCAAACCAGCCCCAGCCCCATCATACCTGAGAGGAGTGAGCAGAGCAGTGGAGGTCACAGCCAGCTTCAGCTGAATGCACAGCACAGGCTGGGGAGTCAGGGCAGGGTCAGACACAGTCCAGTCATCATCCAGCAAGATCAAGGAACACCCAAGGTCAAGACAAGAACGGTCAATGATTCTGAGACCACATCAACAAAGTCCATGAGCAGACATCCCTACAGCACAGCTTGGAGAGAGAGGAGAGCCTCAGGTCGGAGCTGAACTGGGTCCAAGGGCCCTCCCCATAGGCAGAGTGTGGGTGGAGGCCCCAGGTGAGGCTCCTCAGGGCCATCAGGGACCGTTGATGCCCTCAGGGCAAATGACCACCTCAGGTGTGGCTAATCAGGGCAGGGACAGCAGCAGTACAAGAAGGAAAACACACAAGGAAGGACAGATTTCAATTCTTGTGATGGCAGTTTGTGATATAAGCAACCGAACAGGGGTTTCTTTATGTAAGGATGTATGAAAAAGATTTTCTTATGTGGAGGATTATTTTCTTATAGTAATTAATCCTGCTCTCTGCCAAAGTCTGCTGCAAAAGAGCAGGATGTCCTCTGGAAAAATGAAACACAGAGAGGCTCCCATGACCCAGCTAGTCCAGCCACCTGAGGAATCCCAGTCTGTAGCCTTTAATTTTATTTACACATTGCTCCCCGTTCTTGTAAGCCAAGATGTACAATCTAAAATTGTCTCCTATGTTTGCTGAAGTTTGGAAACTGGAAGCAAGCCCTTTCACTGCAGCCTATGTCTAAAGAGCCAACTCATTTGTCTTGTCAGTAGCTTCTTTCTTTTGATCTCCAGAGCTATTCACAGTTCAGTTCCTTTCCAGAGATGACTTGTTGCAGTTTGCTTTGGTTTGAACCAGGCTTTGAAACTAGTGACCAGAATGCACAACACTTCTGCACAAGATCTTGAGGAAACAGCAGAGTAATTTATGAGACCAACTACTAGTCTTCAAAGGATAACATCTTTTCAGCAGAAGTCCTTTTCTTCGAATGAAAAAATGCATTTTGCTTTGTGAACTTGCGTTTGTAATTACAGATACACATATAACAAACATTTATTTTACCCCCACCATGCCTGGAACCCAACATGAAAGGAACTGCCCTTGGAGGGTTGGAGGAGATGTTGTCTGAAGGTGGCTGCTCCCAAGCCCTGTGCAGTTTAAAGCAGGATTTGCTGGGCAGTGCTGGAGCAGGAGCAGACAGCACGCCAGCATCCGACACAGGAATGGAACCTGCAGGAATGATCTGGCAGCAAGGAGTCTGCAGGGGAAACCAGCTCAGGCAGATAATTAGAAAGACACAAACGGCCTGGAATGGCCTGGATGTCCATGGTGAAGATCCCAGTCCCATCTTTCCCTCCACACGTTCCTTGGAACAACTCCCTCATTGGGATCCCAAGGAAAGCTGCATCTCTACACCAAGTGCCTTCTTCTGTGTGCTAGGACAATGAAAATGGATCCCAGCTCCTGCTGGAATTAGTCCTAAGGTAGGAACTCAGCCATTCTGGAGCACAGATGGGGTCAGGTCAGGTTTTTCCCTACAAACAGGAGAAGCCATGTGGTTTTCGTATAATTTGGAACGTTTTCTTACAGAATGAAGATTGATTAGATGCCTGGAGTTCCCCAGAAACAATGTTGATAGTGTTAGCAGCCTGCACACCACAAGAACCCATTCATAAAAAAAAAAAAATCCTCATTTTTAAATTTATTTTTTTTTTAACTTTATGTTCTTGGAAAAAGAAGCTTATTGAGTAACTATCAGAGTTCCTCTTTCATCACCTTGTCATAAATCCCACAGGCTCTGAATTCCTTTAACAATCTCTCAGTTAAATTGTGACCTGCCTATTCTAATAAATAAACCCTTTTTTTCTTCCCCCCCAAAAAAAAACTTGGAAACATCCAAGAAGTTGCTCCCCCTTGCCCTTGCCCTGAGTTCTACTAATTGAGACATCAAAGCAGATGGAAAATCAAGGTTGTGCCTATATAATCCCTGGGCATTAACCTTTCTGTTTAGACCATTTTCAGGGCAGTTAACTCTGGCCAACACAGATCCCCCTCTGAAGTTCCAGCCATACATTCTTCTATCACTGTTTATATGAAGCATGGGACAGCTGCTGCCTTTCACCCTGAGGTGGCTGTTCCCCGAGGGCAGGTGAAGCCTTCCTGGGTGGATCCTGAGATCCCAACCCAGTTCCAAACCAAACTCATGGTGCTGCGAAAAGGTGTGGAGGCTTTTTTATCACCTTCACAAACACTGACAGGTAAGTTTGATACTGACAGGTAAATATGATACTGCAAACTGTCAAGGCTGGAGATGACACTGCTGCAAAAGGTAAATTAAAGAAAAAACTACCTAAAATTCACAGACCACAAGAGTCCATTTAAAAAATGATTCCTGGGCAGATAGGAAGCAGTGTCACCTTAACTCCATTGGACTGGAGCTTTGCTTCTTTATGGAGCCCTGCACATAATTTAAACCTTGCAAAGAAACACAGGAATATCTGCATGAGGGCTGTTCTGTGCTCTGCATTTGCCCCATCCTAAACTAAAGCAGAAAGCTCTGCTATGGAGCAATGCTGTGTCCCATGGATGTAAACATTTCACTGACATCCTGAGAAAAGATAATGCCAGGCCTCCCGAGGGCCCCCAAGGATCCCCAGCATTTTTGTAGCTGGTTGGACACGGTAACATATGTGTTCCCATGTTGTATGGAGCAAACAGGATGCATAAATGAGTGTTGCCCTTGGGCAAGAACAAATCAGGTGGTGTTTGTTTTCTCCCTAATTTGCTGGCATGGTTGTTCTTCTGGTGAGCAACCCCAGCAAAGCCCCCTGGCACATTTTCACTCATATTTAGCTTAGGCCTCTGAACACTGAAAATTCAGGAAGAGAGACTGAAATGGGACCAGGCTTCAATGAAAAGCTGGCCCCTAACACACACACACAGACACACACACATTTAAGTGCTCTGTGCAGTGAACACATGATTGTGCTTAGGACAATATGCTGCTCCCAAAAAGGGTTTGCAGGTTTCCTTGTAGAAGGGTTGGTGGCAAAGTGCCAGTGATAGGCACAGCTCATAAGCTCCATCTCTTCACAGTTTCGGCCTTTCCCTGTTTGACAGGACAGTCCCATTAAACCAGATACAAAATAAAACCTTAGAATAACTGAATGTAACGTGTCCCTGGGTGTCCCAGAGCACCTGGATTGAACACTGCAGATTCAGAAAGTATCAGTGGTACAGGACAGAAAGATGCATCTTTCCCTCCGGAGGTATTGAATTACTTCACATGTTTGGGCAATGCAGAGGGGAGGTGTGACATGCTGCCAGTCCAGAATGTGTCCCTGATGTCCTTCAGCAGGTAATTCACTGTAAGCCACAGGACAGCTAAGCACATCCTGATTCAGCCAAGTATTTTTGGTGGGTGCTTTTTAGTTATTCAGTGCATTTAGTTATTCAGTGCATTTTAGTTCTTCAGTGACCCANTAAGCACATCCTGATTCAGCCAAGCATTTTTGGTGGGTGCTTTAGTTCTTCAGTGACCTGGAACCAGTGTGTGATGCTCCCTGCAACGTGTGACCACACAAGCACCTGGAACCCGGCTCCTGCTTTTAGAATTAGCCTGTTTGACCAGTGGATGATTAGAAGTGACCCCCACTTCTGGCAGGAGTCCCCCAAAAATACGCTCTGTCGGGACCCCAGTCCTTCACTGCCCCACATGCTGCTCACATTCAACCTCCAGTGACCCCCGCCCAGTGCTAAGACCCAGTAAATTTTGCTGGGTATCCAAGTCCTGGCCATCATACTCAGCTTGGGAGGCACAGATGAACACTAGAGCTTCTCTCCAAAGCTTCCTGGCAGGCTCTGACTTGGAGGAGACAGAGGGAAAGAAGAAATCTGAAAACACCCTTTCCCCTTTCAGAGCACTGAGCTGGAAATCAGTCTGCCTGCCAGCTCTTGCGGTGTAGTTGCCAGGCAGTAGTACTGCTCTGCAGGCCAGGATCAACAAACTACACATTTGTATTCTCACCAGGGCCAGCATTATTACTGCCACAACTTAACACCCTTAAACAGGGACTGCTGCAGCTGAGAGAGATGTCTTGGGAATCAGGAGAATCACAGCAAGCAGTTATGAAGGACCCATAGAAAAGAGTGGTGGCTATAAACCTCATGGAGAGGGCAAACTCCTTCCTGTTGTGGACAGCAAACAAAGTATCTGGTACCCAGATGGACAGAAAAATATTTATAGGAAGGAAATAAACCAACTAGTTGAAGATGGAGCCCTCTGGATGGACTTCCTGGTGGCTTGACCACAGGCACCAACATTGCTCCAGCAGGATGCTGTCACTAGCACTGAGGGAATTAGGACTGACATCCACGACAGTCTGTAGGCACAAGCAAGCCCACTGCCACCTAAGGGCCTCTAACTTTCTCCATGTCTCTCCCTCATGTGGCCACTTACACAACCTCAGCAAGTGACAGTTACTTGTGTTCAGCCAAGGGTTCATCAGGCAGCAAGCAGTACCAGACACAAGGAAACACTTGTGCCAGTAGAAATAAAATTGAGATGCTGGAAACACTTTGCTTTTTCCACACACAGATCTGAGTCAGGTCATTGTAGAGAGCTGGAGTGAACTCCAGGTGAAAGGGTTTAGACATGGTAATTACAGCATGAGATTCCCTGTCAAAATTTCAGAGCAATCCCTTCATGGTGCACAGTGATGCTGAATGTCAGGATGGAGATTTGTTGTTACCAAGGGTTTCCTTCTCACCCTGGATTCCTGTGAACATCTCAGATCATGGACAGGAGACAAACAAGGAAAAGCTTAAATTCTGTACTTTGATCAGTTTTTCTTCCCTTCTGGCACAGCCCCTTTTGCTGGCCCCCAAAACTACTGCTGCAGACAAACTGCATCATGGAGGGTCCTCTCCATTTCCTAGGACTGAGGATGACAGCCTGACATATTCCAGGAGCTATTACTGCTGAAAATCTTCTTGATGAGAAAACCAGATCATACCCTTGAGACAACACCTTCCATCTCAACCTTCCAGGGTTGATGCTTCACAGGAAAAGTCTACATCAAGAGATCTTAACATTGAGCTTGTGGAACACCATCTTCTCCCTTCAACAAACAGCTAAAGATTCTCTGGCCAGGGAGGAGACTGAGTCACCTCATCACCTCTCTGACAAGCTCATACCAATGTACCATCATGGTGACTGAAAAGCTGTGGATGGCTCCAAATCAGGATTTATTTTTAGGTCTCCAGACTGTGCATGCTCTTGCCAAAAGAGCCTGGTCCAAAGTTTATTCAAGTCCACGATAAAAATGTCTAATGGCGTGAATGACCTTTGGATCAGCTCCAAACACTGTGCACTGATATTAGCACTGGGGCTGGCTGGGGATTCCCTTTGGGAAGACTGCCCAGTAAAGAGCCAGTTTTCACAAAAATGAAATTTTCGTGGAGAAAAACATCCTGATTTTGAACCTTCTTTCCTTTCACAATAGAGAAATAAAATACCCTTTCTTTTTCTTTTCTTTCAATTAAGAAAAGTCAAAAAGAAATATTTTCTTCAGAGCCAGTTGGAACAAAATCAGAAAGTATGTTTTGGTTTGAATGTGTTCAATAAACCATTAAAACCTCATTTTCCTATAAGTACACAGTCTCACTGGGCTGTGGTTTAGATGTCTCATCTTTCCTGCAGGCTGTTTCCTTGAGGACTCCATCTGCCATGGTGCAGAGACTCTGAAGGTCTGTGAGACATGACAGCAGCTACACATTGTTCTCTGAAAAATACAGGTATTAAGTTACTTCATGAGAGCTTCTAGAAAGAAATGCAATTCAAGGCTGATGTTCAGTGTTGAGTGGAGTTAAAGCAAAGCTTTCAGGGTTAATTGAACAAACTAAAGTGAAACACATCCATTTGGAACATACTCGAACTTTTGATCAAAAACTGTTAGAGCAAAACTTATTTCCCTCTGCAAAACAAGATGTTTTGAAAGTTTATTCCATCAAAAATTTGGAAACATTGGTGTTTCTTGATAGCCAGAGAGAAAAACAAGAGAGCAAACCTCCCTTTCACTGCACTGCTGTTACTAAGAAAGCAAGAAAGGTGAGGAAGGAAGATGTGAGAAGCTTATTGCTCTGTAGCTGAAAAGTCCTGCAGAAATGAGCACCAAACAGCCATGCCCTCTCTGCAACTGTAAGCCTTTGTATTTGCAGGATCCTTTCACAGGATGACATGCAATGCACAGGGGAGGAGAGATTAAAGAATCCCCAGCTGATGAGAGAGTTTTGAGTAACCATTTCCCTGGATGCCTCAGCTCAGCATGGCAAGAACACATCTCTAGGGCTTTGCAGGCTCTCTCAGATCTAATTTCACCTTCACTGCATCATTGTCTTTCCTGGAGTTGTTCATGGTTCGAGTAAGGGAGGCCAGAATTCATTCCTGTCTCACTTGCCACCCAGCTGACAGGTGGTGTGAAAGTGAAGTGGCATGTGGAGCAAGCACAGGGAAAATCACCTTTTGATCCCACTGAAGGTGGTCCTCAAACCAGCTCATGCTTGAGAGAACTGGCAGGGAAAATAAGGAGAGGCTGGGCTGCAGCTGTCTGTTTTGGGGCAGTCTCCAGTTCAGAAGAATATTTGCCTTTCTGTCGCTGCCAATTTTAGAGCCTTTATAAATACCACACCTAAATAAAATGGAATAAAATAAATGATCCTCTTCAAGCACCCCACGCCCTTTAATCACCCTCCCTAAGAACATCCAAAGGCGGCAGGGATGCACGAGGGCAGGAATTATTGTTAAAAATAACCAGTCTGGGGAGGAAAGCAATTTATGCCGAGTCTGGAGCAAGGTTCCACTTCCTTCTGAGAATGAAGTGAACAATGTCAACCCAGAGTCTGCTGTGCAGTCATCAGTGACTTCCACAGCACAACTCAGAACCTGCAGCAGCACACACAGAGTCAGGACACGGGCTGGGGGAGCAGCCAGCCCATTCTCTGTCACTTGTCCAGTGACAATATTTCACAGGCATCTCATCTCATCCTCGCTGGTCACTCTGTCCCTTGATGTGCACAGTTTTGTTTTGCCATGAAGCACAAAACTTAATTTTCTGATTATCTGGCAAGATGCCTTTGTCCTGTGAATGCTTCTGGGCTCAGCACAGATTTAAGGCTATTCCCTGGGGTCTTATGCTCATAGATGACATTTGCCAATTCCCAACAGGTCCAGATGTTTAGCCACCTTTTCTGAACAAGGTGCTTGACCAGAGATGAGATGCAAGACAGATGCAGCACTAATTAGCTCTGAACCAAGTGTAGTTCAAAACACAGCTCTTAGAGAAGATAATGCCACTCACCTTTGAACTGGACCACGCAACCTATAAATGTCAGGTCTGGAATATACACTACAGTGTGGTATTTATAGTGTCTTTTTACTACTGCTATTATTATTGTTATTATTTTCCTCTTTACCTGGGGACTGAATGTTTGGGGACTGTGGCAGGAGAGGTCTGTGCATCTGGAAAGCGTCAGATTTAACGCCCAAAGTCATCAGCCCAGGTCAGCTACAAGTACATGTTTGCTTCCAGCAGCAGCTGTGCAAACTCCTGTTGCCTTGGTTGTGCAGGGCTTATGTAAAGATTCCTCAAAGACAGTGCCCTCTTTGTGAGCCCATAGCTCTGCTGATCCCTGGCAATTCCAACCCCAGTTTCAAAAAGAAACGGGCCTAAAATGGCACTCCCACCGCAAACAGATGTATTTCAGCCTCTGTCTAAGGCAGCATTCATTTCATCATGAAAAGGAAAACACCATAATTTAGGGTCACACGTCTCCTGCCTGTCAGTCAGGCACTGCCAGCTATTTTTACAGCATCCCAGGGTGTTGTGGCAGTCTAGAGAACAAGTGACACACCTCTCCAAAGGCAATTCAGAACGATACCATTCAACAAGGGACTCTGAGCTCCAAGCTTTGGGTTAGTCCCTGATTTTTTTTTTGTTTCCTTGAACAGGCTTGAAATAAAATCTCTCTGTATTGCACATTTTTTCTATTGCGCATTGATTTGCTTTTCTTCCCATTGCTTCATGGACTGGCCCTGCACACTGCAAAAATCCACAGTGCAGGTTCAGCATTAGAACTTTTTCCATGGGGCTGTGGCACGTGGGTGGAGCAGATGTACCATGAGAACAAACTCTCTCACACCAGAGGCCAGCAGCTGAACAAAACTATACCTACTGTAAGAGAAGCCAAATTTCACACATTGACTTCAGGAGCTGTCAGTCGCTTCTGTTTTACATTGAGATTGAAGCTGGCCATTTTTTTTAACCTAATAAACAAAACTATAATTGAAAACAATCCAGTAAAACCACCAGGCATCTGAAAGACACACAGAGAGCATAGAAAAAACAGTTCCAAGCATCCCTGCCTTGTGGCCAAATATTATATCTGCAATGCAAACAGAACACCTCCGTATTTACAGTTTGGTGGGAGTTTTGATCAGCTTTAGGGTTCAGACCACTGCTAATTAAAGTCACCAAAAGTCTTTGCATTGACTTTAATGAGCTCTGAGACATGACTGGAACATACAACACTCTATCAAGAATTCAAAGTGGAAAAAAACCCAGCTCTGGTAAAACTCCTCCTTTGGTATTTTTGAAAGTTGAATGCCTGAAGGGACTGAACTGCTCTGGCTGTGCAGTTTCAGCCTCCACGGATAAAAAGCCCTGCTGAGCCCCTCCTGACAGTGCCAGAGCTCCTCATGTGGAAAAGTCCGCTGGCAGGTTTCATTACAATAATTGTGCAACAGTTAATAGTACACTGTGGAGAAAGTGGGCAAGAAAACCCAAGGGAGCAAAATCCAGATGATCAATCATCCTTTTCCCTGACACTGTCTTTACGTGGGTTGTTTTCACCAGGAATATACATCTAGTAATTGCCTGGATTCCTCGTTTTTTCTACATCATTTCTATGGCAAATGCCATGAGTTACTATACTGAGGTGATTTACAGCTGAAATTGTACTGTGACCTGAATCAAAAGACAGATTAACTTATCTGCTTTAACAAGGAGTTGCTTGAAGTCTTATAGGAAACACTGTATGAACTTACATTTCATAAAGCCAGTAATAGCTTTTCCTGTTACTTTTCTATGAAAGAAATACAAAAGGAAATGGGAGCTGGGTGCATAATGGGAACTGGGTTGCAGAGCTTTAAGTCTGCAGGTCATCAATTCAAGGTAATTTAGCTGATGACTCCAGTGGTCTCAGCCCAGCTTCCAGGGGGCAGGTGACCACACTTGGCCATCCACCAATGCTGGAACCTTGATGGCAATTCAGTAAATGCAGAGAGTTTTGAGTGCCCAGCCTGAATCCCGTGCTGGGGGGTTTGGCTCAGCCCCATCTGTTGAGCAGCTGGATCCAGCACGGGCAGACCCTGATGAGAGGTGCCCAGGTCAGCCCCTCTAGTACCACACAGAGGTCAGGCTCTCTCTCTCTGATTACAGAAATCAGAGAAGGCTGAGTGGACTCCCAGCGATACAGACTCACCCCTAGACAGCCCCAGAGCAGGGCTGTGTGTGAGGGATCTGCTAAGAGCCTGCTGATGAGGATAAACAAGTAGGAGACTTTTCAGTAAACGACCTTCAACAACCAATTTCCTGAGTTGCAGCATCTGTGGACCGATATCCTTCAGGAAGGCTCCTTTCTCAGCTCTCACTCTTTCACTAGGAGAGATGCTCAGGTTGGTTTTCAGTGGGGTATTAGCTTAGACATGGGAACCAAAGACTTTTAACTTGAAAAGTTAGTGAGTTCTGACTTATTTCCCCCCCATCTGTGGGCTCTCAGCAGCGATGCAGCTCCTCTACAGCGAATTTAAGCTGACTAGAATTGCTTTTCTTGGTTTTCTTCCACAAGTGACAGGTTGACAGCTACTGCTCTTGGAAGAAGACGGCCTTCCAATCCTCAGGTCACCATATGGTGCCAAATAATTTCTTTCATGTCATACCTGATTTAGAGCAGGAGGAAATAGTGCTAAGAGACCCTCTCCCCCATTGTCCATCACGTGTCACTGCGCCATGCCGTTTTCAACATGCCCCATCCCAACAGGCAATTTGAGAGCTGTTGTTGTCCTTCCAAACTTTATAAACGTGCTAAATGGGGTGGATAGCTGGAGAAGAAATGTGCCGTTGACTGTTAGACATTACAGGAGGGAATAATGTGTCATAAATCAAGGAGACACAGCACTATCACAACAGGCTAGCCAAGAATATGAACTGTAAGAGTTCTTATAATGACACCTATTTGTTGAGTCAAGAATTTCATCTCTAAGATGTTCAGTGAGGCTTTACATCTCTGCTCTCATCCTGTGTTTTAAATTATTGCTTGCAAGAAAAATCTGTGGGGAAAAAAGTGTTTTATTTTCTTGGGGAGAGTTAGCCTCAGTTACCCATGCTTCTTCCATTAAAAAAAAAAATAATCCAGAAAAATCTTAAGCTATGAAAGACTTGCTTTTTCAAAGAGTTTTAAATTCTTCAGAGTACCTGTTGGTGTGCTCTTCTTTAATCATGCTTAGAAGAGAAGCATCCTTCTCACTGTGGTATTTTCCCTTGCTTGTCACAAGAGTAAGCAGGCTAGAAAAGCATAGGTAGGAAGCACAGTGTATGTCTAGAAATCAGGGAGATTAAAAAATCAGCAGAGTTTCCACTCTAAATGGAAGATTCTCTGAAGGAAGCACAGTACATGCATACAGACTGTATTCCTCCACTTGATGTTTCTTCCCCTGCTCCCCTTGCATCTTCTTCAGGCTCTCAGTGCTGGTCAAGATCCACAGCAGGGAAGGCAAGAGCTGTCTTGCCTATGCAGTCTCCCTCCTTTCTTCCTAACACAGCATTTGGTCCAAACAAACAGGGCAAGATAAGACTCCATTTGGATCAGAAAGAAATCACCTGCCCTCCAGGTGGGGTGTTTATGCAGCCCTGCATTCCCTTTTTGGCAACAGACTTCACAATGCCCTTGCAGCTTTAAACACCATGAGGGGCAAGGACAGTTAATCTCCAAATACTTGCACCATAAAACAAGGCACCAGTCTTAGTCCCATTCTGCAGCTGGACCCAGAGGCATGGTGGACTGGAGCCAAGAGGGGTCTGGAACATCTTGCCACTGCCTCCCCAACAGGCAGCCCACTTGGCCTCTGCTAGCACTGGGCAAAGCCTTAGTTCTTCATTTTTGATGCCTTATTCCAATCCCACTGCTGTCCCTCCACACGCCAGTTTGGTGTGTGAACAGGCCTGTTGGGGCTGCAGAGCATTCCCTGCAAGCAGGCAGAAGGGCCATGTAAAAATCAAATCCACATGACTGTAGTTACAGGCAACCAAAGAGAGGGTTGCTCTTCCAAGAAAAACTTTTCCATGTAAAAGAATTCTTAATCTCCCCTTTGACTGTCATTGTTGAAATGATGGCTTCACAGGCTTGAAATTTAAGACCCTATCGGCGTCTTTTCTGTTTGCTGTGATTTATGAATGGTTTCGCTGTTGATTATCCTCCAAGATTACAGCACAGCAGCCCTGACAGACAAGCAGAGGAAATTTCACAGGATAACAGGCAGCTCCTTCTCTGGGGCAGTAAGGCAGGGAGGTGTGTTTTGATTCAGATGTGTAACAATATCAGTGAAATCTGACTGGACACCACAGACAATTGAATACTCATCATACTCAAAGGCAAGCAGGGTCAGCAGAAGTCTTGATAGTTTTTCTGTGCTCCAGAGCCTTTGCTCATTCTGTAATACAGTGTTTGCTTGGGGTTTTTTGTCTGGATTGTGGCACAAACCTACACACTGCAGTCAAATATGAAAAGGCAACATTCTCATACAACCCTGTGCGTGTTCTTCAAAGATCATCCTCCTTTCCTGCAGTCACAAAGTCTACTGCCTTGTCTGGGAGATGGACCGTCTTTGTTCAAGTCCAAGCTATTCAAAGGAAATTTGCTTCCTTTGATTTACTGCCAAGAACAGGCACTCCTGACCCCAGAAAAGGAGATTTTTTGTGCTGTTCATTCCCACTTCCTGCCAGACAGTTTGTTCCAAGTCACTGCTAGGAGGGCTGTTTGTCTGTGAGGGTAGCAGGGCCAGAGCAGGTGCAGCCATCACTTGAGGGGGCTGTGGCCTTCACTGGAGTAGACAGCCAAGACTTGGGAGTCAAGGTTCAAAAAATGTCTGATGTAGGGGCTGCCTAAAAATAAACAAGTAGACCTATCAGGAGGTGATTTTATCTCATGATAAATAGCCTCTGCTTTTCAGGCAGAGAGGTTCCTTCGATTCGAACTATGCCACACTGCAAAATTAATCATTATTGGCATGGGTTTTCCAGGTCCAGCACTATGGATGTGCTTCCTGCTCCATCACATCTGGACCTGTGCAGTGAGCAGTGGTTTGCTGCCCTCGTGCTTTGAATCATTTTGGGCTGAGGTGAACAACTTGCAGTGTTCCAGGCAAAGGTGGTCTGGGTCTGACATACCTGGGTCCTGCACTGTGGTCGTATTCCCTTCAGTGATGCTGCTGCTGCTTTGGTGCCTTTCAACATTATTGTCAGGAACCCATGGCAGAGAGGGAAGGCTGCTGCTCTTCTTTGGAGGGAACCCGAGAGCACAGTTACATCCAGCCATGGCCTGAGCCATTCCTACTGGGGCTACAGTTACACTGTGGGTGTTCTCAAGGATCGGGTTCGACAGTGAACCAGAATGGACATTCCTAGCATTCTTCCCGTTTTGCCACCCAGCCTGCTTCAGAAAAAGTCCTGAGGTAGGTGTTTGTATCCTGTCTCTTTCTTCCCTCACTGTATTTGTCTTTCAAGCCTGGCAGCAGTCGAAGGAAACTTAGCACGTGATGCTGACTCTTTGCCATGTCTGTGGGACAGTAGATTCCTAAAGTACTCAAATCTAGCTAAGAGAATAGCTAGGAAAACAGAAGGCAGAGGACTCATAAAAGCATGGAGGAGAGGCTTGAAACCCAGTGGATTTGAGGAAGGATACCAGCTTTTAGCCAGGAGCAGGGCTGCTCACATCAAGAGGGCTGTCTGGGTTCCTGCCCCCACTGTCCACACAATCCCTCTCTTATGACCTCCCATCTGTTTCAGGACTGGGCCTGGAATTTTGTGTTTTATAACAGATAGATCAATGAAAAAAAAAAAAAAAAAAAGTTGGAGAAGCTTTGGGAAATGTGTGCTTCAAAATGTCCTCTAATTGTTGTCGTCAGGATTGCACCACTGCCTGAGAGTGACTCTTAACAGATACAGTCCTGCTGGAATATTCCCTAGTTTTCTGCTACTTGACTCCCTACTCCTTATTTACAGTTGTTTTGCACTCAAATTCCCAGCTAGGCAGGGCTTTTCCTTCAGAGTTAGTGCTGGGAGTGGAGGCCACTCTCCCCCAGGCTGTGACTTCACAGTGCTGCCCTTGTACCACTGTGCTTGCACCTGCTTGTCTCTACTCAGCTGCTTCAGAAAACCCCCTTCCAGACTTTTCCTTCCTCCTTGTCCCACCATACACACAAGGGCCCAGTTTCCCTTTCTCAAACCAAGACACAGGAATGTACCAGTCCCTAGTGATTCCTTCCAGCAAATTAAGAAGTGCTGAACTAAGGAGGGCTTCAATAAAGCAACACGGCCTCAGCTAAAACAATTGTTTTTCTCCTTTGATAGCGTATTTGTGCAATATTTAAATCCCATTTCACCAGGCCTAATTCACACCATATATACACCTCTGTCTGCACACTGAATCCTTCCCTCTGTTTTCATTCAGGCTTATTTTCACTGGCCAACAGCAAGATACTGTGACTCCAGGGGGACTCTGACCAAGCCCTGAGACATGATCACAATCATCAAGAAAGGAGCATTTCTTACCACCTCCCTGCCCTGTGCTTTACACAAGAGAGCTCCAACTTGGGTGAGCAACCCACTACTAACTTTAAACAGATTACTAATGATAACCATAACAACAATAATACCACCACAGGCACACACTTGCGCTGCAGGACAACAACCACCATAATAACAATCTCAACATTAGGTGTGTGCACACATGCCCTGCAAAACCAGCAGCAGTTCTGCCACTCATAAGTGAAGTCAACACCCCTACCAGTGCTGAGGGATGCTCAGCAGCACTTCGTGTCTTCAGCTGTTTGGAGCTCAACAACTCCTAAACCATAACAACCACTTCTGAGCTGAACACGTTGTACTGAAATCTACCTTTAGAAACACACATTATTTAGGTCCGGGAAAGATTGGATTGTAGCTTTATCAAAACAAGAAACAGAAAAAACAGTCTCCCCTCAGCTGCTCCCCAAGCTAAAACAGGGCTTTCTAGGATGAAAGGACAGTGCACTCACCCCTGCCCAGTGTCTCTTTGTCCTGCTCCTTTTTTCTCTGAGGAGGAAGCTCTGAAGACACTCCTTCCCCTTGCACACATGGTCCTGAGCCAGTTCAGGAGAGGGGCAGGGGAACTGGGCTGCAGGGGGACTGCTGGGCTGAATGCCTGACTTCACAGTGTTAACTGGTCAGAGAATCCTATTACGTGATAGGTAGCAAGCCAGGGATTAATTTATGGAAATTTTGACCTTCAGTCCCCTTTGACATTTTCAGATCAGCCGTAGCCTGTGTGAGACATGAGAGCCCTTACAGTAAGGGGCTCTAAATCAGCCTGTGCAGCTGCTGGAGCCGACATCACAATCAGAGGTAAGAATTCTTACTGAGAAACTGAGGTTTGTGTGTGGGCTGCTCGGTGCCTGTTTGACATTTACAAATCAGTGACATTCCTCTGCACAGCTCAGTGCATACAAATCGCTTCAGTCACTCTGAGGAGGGCCCCTCATTTCAGTCAAAGGTGGATTTGGGCATCCTTAGCCTTTCCTTTTGGCTTGAGCAAGAGCACATCTAAACAAATCCAGCTTCAGCACCCTACAGTGGGATTTTCTCCCTCAGGAAGATGCAGTGGGGGGCTCTTCTAGGTTCAATCCAACTTCCAAGGACTTTGCACCATCTCTGTGGTTTGGGTGTGAAGCCTTTATCACTAGGTACAATATCAGATCCCTCACATTTTCATTCATTGCCACAACAAGCATTATGTTTGTCCATTTTGTAGCACAAACAGACACAGTCTCATTCCACTGGGTGCTGGGCCAATAACTCAAACCAAGAGAAGGCCAGTTGGATTTCAACTGCTTCCCATGGAAACCTATTTGCCATGAATAAAGCTCCACTGAGCTGAGCCATATGAGTGGGCTTGCCCCAGATTTCTCACAGTCTAGACTCTATGTTGAGAGAAAACATGATGAGAAAAACACAACCAGGGCTGTGGACAACGTAACATTAGCCTCAACCGGTTATTGTGCAACAAATGACCACATTGGCTTCAGCCAGCCTGACCTGTTTAACCACGGCTGCTTCTCTGAGCCCCAAGGGTTAATATGGACTCACCATTCCCCTCAGTGCTGGCAGTGCCTCTGGCACATGCTGCTCCTCCTGGCTAGAGGATGTGCTGTGATTTGGGATGCTCTTCCACGGTGTTTCCAGTGGCCTTGATCACACAACGGCTGGGATAGAGAGGCTGACTCCTTGGTTGTGGACCAGCAGCTGTGGAGCCAAAGAAAGAGGCATGAGGAGCAGGAGGGGTGAGGGCTGCCATGAGGGGATGTGGCGTGTCTGTGCACCTTGGTGGCCAAGACTGCCGCGGTGACCTGCTGCCCTTCGCCACCTCAAAACAAAGAGTGAGGATGGTTCTCGAGAGAAAAGTCTCTTCCCTCATGCCCACAAGCCGCGGCACTGAGGGGAAAGGCTACTCTGGGGTGCGGAGGTGAAAGAAGGACGACAAAAATCACAACTGAGGGGGAAATCAGCTCTGAGTGCAGGAAAACTTGGGACCGCAGCGAGGGAGCGAGAGGAGGCAAGCTGTGTTCCTGTGATGGCGTGTTGTATGCGGCGAGGCCCTTTTCCCAGCCTTGGAGCGCGCAGAGATCGAAGAGGGACAAAAATCAGAACGGAGGGGAAAATGCAATGTAACTGAGGGGAAAACTCGGACAGCAGTGAGGGAACGAGCAGAGGGCAGCCAGAGCCCACGGGAGGTGTGTGGGGACACCCCTCGCCTGCCGGCCGCGCGCGGGGGCTGCCCCGGCCCCTCAGGAGGGTGAGGGCGGGCGGGCGGCGCCGAACGCGCTCCGTGCCTGGGAAGTGCCCGAGAACGCGCGGCCGGGACAGAGCTGGGGGGCCGGGGGAAGGGGAGGGCGCTCCCCGGCTCCCTCCCACCCTCTCCGGATAAATGAGCCGCCGGGAGGCGGCGAGCGGCGCAGGCTGTGGACGAGCGCGGCGCATCCCCGTCCCATCCCCGTCCCCGTCCCCGTCCCCCAGCCGCGCCCAGCGCTCCCTGCCGGCGGGGCCGCCCCCGGCGCTGCCGCGCGTACTCGGCCGCGTCCCCGCGGGGCTGGGCGGGGGGATCGGGCTTCGCTTCCCTCCCCCGGGAACGCCTGAGGGCGGGGGCGGCCGGGCGGGCAGGGCCAGGGCCGGTGGAGGGGAGGCGGCCGGGACACCCCGGTCTGGCTGATGCTGGCGCTGCCCCGCGCGGCACCGGGCTC
>VYXF01000788.1:1038987-1065988 GCA_013397295.1 Polioptila caerulea | reverse complement strand
GCGGCGCTGGAGGATTTTCTCCCGCCGCGGCCCCCTCGCTGTCCCCCAGAAATGGTAGGTCACCTCCAGCTGCAAGGGATGGACGAGAGCCTGAAGGAGAAGAGCCGGGAAGGCTTGCTGGACAGTCCGGACTCGGGGCTGCCCCCCAGCCCCAGCCCCCCCTTCTACTCCCTGTCGCCCGGTGAGGGCCGAGCAGGGGGCAGCGGCGGTGCGGACCCCCCGGCCCCGGGCCACCGGCGAGAGGCCAAGGACGGCAAAGTGGTAAGAGCCAAACCCGGGCACCGGGCTCTGTCCGCTCCGGGCCCCGCGGGGGAAAGGCTGCCGAGCCCCGGAGCGGGGGGCAGGCAGGAGGGCGCCTGTGACCACTGCCTGGGCACCCCTGGGCTGAGTTCCCCCCTCGGCGGCCGAGGGCACTCCGGGCTGCCCGTGGCGGCTGCAGTCCGGTGTTGGCAGCGCCGCTGCTGTGCCAGGCAGGGCTTGGCCCAGTGCCGGGCAGGGTTTTTGGATACACTCACAGAGTGTTGGCAGTTTGGCTGGGTGAACTCTAATAACGGTGTGGGAGTAAAACCCAAGTCTGAACCGAGCTCCCCTGCCCACCTTCAGAAAAGTGTAATCCTTTCTCAGTGACACTGCTCTGCCTGGTAGGTGCAGGTTGGAGCTGCATCCATCCGGACCGAGGCAGGGGTGTCTGGCTCCCAGCCATCATTACGCCCTGGCATCCCACATCTGGCTTGTGAGGAGCGTGGAGCCGAGCTTGCTGGAGTCCTGGCTGAAAGAAAGACAAAAGTGCCCTTTAGCTGGGGCAGGGTAGGGATGGATGTGTGTCCGGGGAGTTGCTGCGGGACAGGGTTTGGGAAGGGCTGTGTGCCGCTGCCCTTTGCTGGAGCGGGGCTTTGTGGCATGAGCCTGCCTGAAAGGTTTGTCCGCTGGCGACCGGGGGTAGTGGTTTGTAAGCTCAGACAGCTGGCAGAACACTGCAGGTCTCGCTCAGCCTGATGCAGTGCCAGTGAAGTGGCTGAATGTGGAATAAGATTTGGGTAGATTTATTATGACTATTATTTTGCTTTATTTGTTTATTTCTATCCCTGAGCTATAAAACCCGTTTTTAAAACACAACGTTCAGAGCATAAGCAATGGTGGTGAAGGTTTTTAAAGGATGATGAAAGTTCTTCCCCAGGGCTCTTTAAAAACTCTTTTTAAACATGTATAAAAGATGTTTGTAGGTGTATTCAACACAGTTAATTGGCCTCTATACGAAATGAAAACTGCAGCAGAAATCTTTCCATGAGAAAAATTTATCTACCTATGGTTTAGTGACAATTCAAAAACTTCTTTCCCATAGAGACATTTTGCAATGACTCCTCACACCCTCGTGCACTTTCTCAAATTCTAAGGCCTTTTGAGCATATTACTGAAAACTGCCTTTTACTCCTGAACGTGCCAAAACCATCCCCATGAACAATGACTCCTCACAGTGGAGAGGGTGTGAGGTGTTATTATGAAAGTCAAATCTCAAACCTGCTAACGCCGCAGTTCCTAATATGGAGCCTTACCTGCGGATGCCTGGGCGTGTGTGCCATCTCGATGGGAGTGTTTATGTACAAAGTTACCCACACGCCTCTGATTTGGCAGGATCAGGCTGTTGCTATGTGTCTGTAAAATGGAATGGGGGAGGAAGGTGAGTGAAGGCTGCTGGACCAAAAAACAACAGGGATAGAGGTGTCTGCAAAGCTCTGTAATGGGGATGTGAGGCTCCATTCCAGTTGTATGACAGTTGCCACCACACCATCCAAGAAAGTCCTTAGATATTGAAGAAGAAAGAACATGAGAAAATTTATTTCAGTTCATGGGCTGTTAGGATTGAGAGTTTTAGTGCTTGACTCCTACAGGGAAAAAAGTTATTCTTGTGATCTGTATAAGGTAAAATGAAGCATTTCAATTGCTTTGATCATTAATGAGCATTTTCGACACTTCAAAAAAGCTCACACTGTAGATGTTTCCAAATTCTGTATCACATTGCAAGGGTAACCCTGGGCTCCTGCTTAGAGAATGGGTTCCATAGATTGGGAATGTATGGAATTCCACGCTCTTAGCAGGTACAGAAGGTTGCAAGGATCCAAATGCTGAAACCAGTTGGGCTGTATTATTTGGAGTGATGCTAGCTTCTGCTCTTCAACTCTGTTTGGTTCACTGCAAAATAATGAAGTAAATAGGAATTTTCACTCTATTTGACTACAGAGAGTTTCACTTCCTCTCATTTCCACTTTGCAAATTCTGTACTTGCAGCTGCTATTAAAGCAGGAAAAAATATGGAGAGCATTGCTTGCTTCATACTTCTAAATTGCAGTATCTAATTAGCTTTAATTTTGCCGTTTTACAAGGGCTTGCAGATCCATGAGCAGTTATGCAACCCATGAATGTGCTTCTGTTTAAGTCTATTCCTCTGCTGTTCATCAGAGCATGCGGAATTGGCAAATCAATAATTGCAGCTATTTGCACACCAAGAAATGCTGGTTTTAATCGCCTGTTATATTAGTGTTTGTTTTGCTTATAAACGTGACAGAGCCAGGAACACAACCTGCACTCTTTGTGTTGGAATACTATAAAACCATATATATAAGCTCAGTCACCAACAGCCAAGGTTCTAGTATGTTACAATAAATTGCTGTCAGGTGAAGGAAACAACATTCCAGATCTGAGTGAAATATTTCATACTATTCTTTGCTGCAGAACTATCAAACCACCAGTCTGAACCCAGTTGCATTCTTCTGCAGTCAGCTATTTTGCTCCAACTTCACAAATACGTTACAAAATTTTTCTGCTTTAGGACAGCCCTTCTTATGCAGGACTAAAAGGAGATTGCATGCCCTTATAGAAGATTTTCCTGTGTGTAAAATCTGTGCTCTCTCTGCTCTGTGTTATTAACTGTGACTCCGAAAAAGTAAACTCTCTGCTCTTTAAAAAGCACAACTTTGTTTCAAAGACAATGCACCATTTATTCACATTTAACCAGCCAATTTGGGAACAGCTTTGGGATCCAAGAAAATATGAAAGGCAATTTAGGGCCAGAGTCATAAATACCACAAGTTCAACACCATTTAGGGACTTTTTTTTTTTTTTCATTTTACTTGTAGTGCAGGATAAATTGGCTTTTATTTCTTCAAATAAAGTTCATGTAGGGAATTTGTCAAGTGTTTTGTGCTTAAGTGCAAATATCCTAAGGAAAATAGAAGCTGACTTTTACCTAGTTCTGCCTTTTAAATCTGAAACATTATTACATTGATTCTTATGACTTGGGTTACTGAATTCTCTAGACTGTGTCTGTAAAGCTGGGTCAAAAGGAACAGAAGTACTACGAAATAAATCTCTAATAATATGCAAAAAGAAGCAGTTGCTGAAAGCATGGGGAATGAAATGACATCAAAGTACCCATATCTGCTTAGTGTTTTCCTTGTTGTTCTTGCCCTGGGACACAGATTTAGGCTAGAAGAACTGCTTTTGGACTGTACTGAAATAAGTGTTTTATCCATCCTCCTAATGGATATCAGGGGACATCAAGCTCACATTCATCTGCAGAACTATCCATTGTGCCTTCTTAAAGCAGCAGATTTTATCTTCCTTCCCAACAGTGAGAGGAGCTTTTTCCACTGCAATGAGTTACTTTTACTTTGTAAGATTGAAGTATTTGTGTACCAGTGAGCACTTCTGTGTCTTCTCTGGGACTATATCCCAGTGAATCGGCTGTAGAGATAGAGGAAATTTCAACTTACATTCAGCAGCAAGAATGATTCAGAGTCACCCTTGGGTGGTGGGAGGAGATTCCAATTTCATCTCAAGTATGGAGAAGGAGACCTTGCCTCTTGGCACAGCCTTCACAGACAACAACGGGGTCCCAACAAGTCAACATTTGTGCCAACCCTATTGGATTAATGGCTCATATTAAAAAAAACCAACAAAAAACAACAAAAAACCCAGAACATCTCTTCCTGACATGCAGCATTTTGAAGACCCCTTGGGTCACAGAGTCAGCATCTCATCCTGCACTGAAAGTGCTTCAGGAATGGGGCAGTGTCTTGTAGGGACTGGGTGGGGAGCGTGGCCATCAAAGGTTTTCCATACGCAATTTCCATACCTGTCAACACCTACAGTGAAAGCACACGTGAGAGGGAGGCCCAGCACTCCGACCTGAGCCAGCTTGCAGCCCACACAGGAGGCAGGGGATGTGACTCCCAAGGGTCCCAGCAGCTCTGGGGAAAGCCCCAGGCTGGTGTGGGGAGCAAGGCACCCATCTGGCACCACAGCAGGGTTTGCCTCAGGGCTTGTTGGCAGCCTGGCATCCTGACCCACTTCTGAGCCACTCCCACAGGGCAGGATCGTGCAGGAATTCCCACAGCTTCAGTTCCACGGCTATGTCCTCTCCTGAGAAAGGCTAATCCCACCTGGCTGTTCCCTGTCCTTCAGCCTCATCCAGTTCTGGATATGCACCCACTCCTCTTCCTCCTTGGTGAAGGAAGGGGATGGCTCTGGGCCTCACTTGATCTGCCTCACCTGATCTAACAGATGTCCCTTCTGGTCAGATCAGGGGAACAGGCATCAGGAGCTCATCCTCTGCTCTGAAAAGTGTGGCTCTGTGCAGGGACATGGAGGGTGCTGTCTTCTAGCTGCTGAATTTCCATTGTGTCCCTACGTAACCCTGTGGACAATAAGCAAAACAGCACACATTTCCCACTTGAAATAAAAGAGGGAGATAAGCAGGAAGGATGTAATTCTTTGAAATAATAAAGGCCTGCTTTCTACCTGAGGTTTGCATTTACTGTTATCACCTCCCAATATAATCTCATCCGGTTCTAGCATAAATTACTCGTAATGTGCAATACGTGTAGATATTGGGAAAATAAATGGTCTGTTAAACAAATATTGCTTATCTTCTAGAGTGGAGAATGTAGATGTGTGTCAAATAACTCAGCCAGATCTTTCATTATAGCTGTAAATAACAGCTGAGTAAAGTGACATTTTCATGGACCTGACATGTTACCATAGTGGGAAAGTATGGTGAGAGATTGGCTAAGTTAGGAGCTGGGAATTTGGGAAGCTGTATCCTGTTTGTAGCCCTGACACTTGGAAAGCTGTTTCCCCTTACAGTCCCTAGAGATCTAATGCCACATCTTAGTGCCTTCCATATAATGACCATAGCAAAAGGAGTCGGTCAGTTCTGGTTCTTTGTGCTCTCTGGGGAAAGGTTTTGGGGGTTTATTTATTTCAACTCACATTAATTTCCTTTCCTGTTCCTTGCTTTGCTGCCTGGAATTTGGCAGCTCAAGAACAGTCAATGCTGTCGTTGAGCTGTGGATTGAATTCCGTTCAGCAACCAATTTTATCTGTGTTTATCTATCTGCTACTTGCAAAAAGCAGAGTTTAGCTGCCCAGGCCGTTACATGCCTGAAAGGCATCAGAGTTAAGGCAGAGGGAAAAATGCAGCCAAACAAGAAAGCTTTCAACTTTTTAATAATACTGTAACTCTTTGCTGGTTAACACAAATTATATACTGGAAAAGAAATAAAAATAATAGCTCATTTACTGCTCAATATTCACTGTGGATAAAGTTGTTAACATCGGAGTCACTTCTTTGATATCTCCAGTATCTTTCATTTTGTCTTCCCAACCTTCTTTGCCTACCAGACTCCTTCTGTCCTTAAAGATGACAGGGTTGTGGTGTCTTTTGTGAAGCTGCATCTGGTAAGTACCAGCACAGCTCCAGTTACTGGGGACAGATGAATCAGGACCCCACTGCAGCGTTCCAGCACAGCAACCCTTGGATAGACAGACCTCAGCTATGGATCACTCGTGGACAGCCTGGTCTAAAGTGGTGTGGGCTTCTCCTTTTCACCATCAGTGACCTCCAGGAGTGTGCAGCAAGCTCTGCTCCCTGCCAGTCTATCCATAGTGCAGGATAATACAGAAACCTACCTTATTCGTGGAGTGTCTGGAGATCACCAAGTGATTCCTGGAAATGAGCCAGGCATCCTGATTTTTCTCAAGGGAGCTCAGCTCCTCTTCTTTCAACCTTTCCTGTGCTGAAGGAAAAAGAATTGAGTCAGTATTTTTTTGACAGGCAGAACATTTTTGTTTTTTTGTTTTTTTTCCTTAAAGCAGATTGGAAGGAGTTGGTGTCAAACTCTAGCCAAAAAGCCAGCTTTTGACATGTGCCAAGCATATATCATTTCAGCCCCAAAGACAAATCTTTTGGAAAGCTCATATCCCCTGTTCCTTGCTTCCCAGCTCCAGGTGACTAGCAGGAGCCGACATTTCAGAACATCACTGGAGGGAAAACAAAATGTCACCTGAAGTGCCTTTCAGTGGCTGCTGTGTGAAACCTGTGGTTGCTGTTTAGTGACCCCTTCACGCTGTGCAAGCAGAGCAAATCAGTTGCTGTTTGGTGATCAGCCTGCAGGGTCTTAGAGATCTCTATTTTTAGGCCATGCTTTGTAATTTATTTACATCTTCCATGTGCAGACTTCCAGGTTACTTCAAGGTTTCTGACCTGCAGCAGCTCACAGAAGAGAGGTCTGAGTCTGTACTGGTCTGACAGGCAGTAGAAATCCTGGCTCTGGCCTGCCAATGTTCGCAGTTGTTCCAGCTTTCTAAACTAAGCCAGGCCTGCAGGTCTGAAGTTGGTGCTCATCCACAGCATTTGCAATGACTTTTGCCACCCTTCCCTGCCCAGAGCAAGGTTAACTGTAACCCTCAATGGAAATAGTCTCATCACAGCCCCATCCAGAACTAACCTGGAGAACACTTAATGCTGCTCTCACCAAGTTCAGCGGCAAATCTTTGACTCTGCCTGATGTCAGCCGTGCATGCCAGCGCCTCCGTTTGTCCGTACACACGGGTGTTGTTTCTGCAGTGTGTTCTTGTTTCCTGTTCCTGCTGTGGGGCTTGTGCCTCCCGCAGACGGCGCCTGCCGCCGTGCCCACGCTCTGACCTGGCAGCACCCCCGGCGCTCCGCGGGCTGGGAAGGCTTTCCCCGTGCACACACTGGGCCAGATGCCCCAGCAATGTTCCTAAGCCACAGGAAAGGCTTCGTAACATCTCCCGCATCCTGGGGATGTTTGGAGCACACTTTGTGTCAGCATTTGTTAGCAAGAAGTGTGAAGGCTCGTGTGCCTGGAAGCGCTTCTTTGAAACTGCTTCGACGCGTATTCCCAGCCTTGTTTCCTTCACCAGTTCAAGCAATCTGCATCCTTCTGCAGGTGAACCCCCCAAAGGGCAGCCTGCCTGCTGTTCACAAAGCTCATGAGCACGTGGAAATGGTGTTTGACTCCTGCACCCAAGTGAATGTACAAAATGTCTTTAGACTTCTTATGTACAAAATGTCTTTAGAAAGAGCTCTGGCCATGTGCAGACTGTTACAAGCTGGACATCTGCACCCTTGTGAACTGAGGCTTGTCTGATGTAAACAATTCACATTTCAGAAGCAGAGAGCTTTATTTATGACCAGAAAGGCTGCCCTTGCCCTCCCTTGTCAGGAGTGTTGAAAGCAATTCAGGAATGAACTTTGCCTTTTGGCCAGTGTTTGCAAGGGAGGCTGAACATATATATATTTTGTTTCTTTTTTCCCCCCCATAACTATGCAGATGCTGTTATGCTTTGACAATGGAACAGAAATACTCCATCAAAAAGAGGGGTTGGCCATTTTACTTTATAGTACAACTTTACACAGTTGTAAAGTTCAGGGATATTTCAGTATGAAAAGAAGAAACAGCTTTGTGGCTTTGAGATACAGAATTGAAGGGCTCAGCAAATTCAGATGGAGCAGTGGCATTTTTTGCCTTAGCCTGAGGCAGAAGGCCCAAACCAGTAGAGGAAAGCAGACCTCAGCTAGCCATCTACAGACCCTGCCCAGAGGCTGCCAGCCATCTTTTAAAGAGATCCTGTGTCCCTGTGCATCATAAATATCTGCTGACAGAAAAGTAGTGGCAGAGACTGAAACCTGCAGTGACATTTTTCCAGGAGGGCAGGATTAGGCTTAATTAGCTGCTGGGTTTGGTCCAGGCGCCAGACAGAGGATCCCCATATGTGGGAACTGGTGTTTAGGAGCACTCCAGTTTAGAGAAGTGGGATTAGTCATTTCTCTGGTGGGCAGAGGAGCCTAGGCTGGTCTGTGACAATTTGTCAAAGTTCACGGTGCTGTTAGTCTTAAACATCCAGTTTCTGGTGTCATGAATTGGAGCCTCTCCATTCATTATAAAGTCCTGGCTTGCAACTGGCTTTGTGCATTGCAGAGGCCACAAGGTGCCCCAGTGTCTCACTCCTCCCTCAGTTTTATGGTTAACAAGAATGTCCTTTGGAGCACAACAGCCATTTTTGGCACGGAGACTTTGGGAACAGCAAGTCTATCACTTCCTCTGCTGGATTGTTGCAAAGGATACATGATTTTATGCACATACTTGTATGTATATCTATAAAAACACATATACATGTCTCACTTCAGTAGACCTACATCCTTCAAGTCAGCAGCCTTAGGCCCTATTGATGTGTTAGATTAGACATGGAGCACTTCTCCATGCTAACACATTTTGAGTATTTCTAAAACTAGTTAATTCCTAGCAGTAAAGACGGTATCAGGGCTAAAGAAAACTCAAAACCAATTGCAGTTCCTATGAGAAACAAGGAAGGAAGAAGGAAAGGCAAGGTTACATTTCAGCAAACAGATACTGCAGCATGAAGTGACAGAGATGTGGGCACAGTCACGTACCTGGGAGGTGTGCTGGGGCAGAGGGAGGTCTTGGTAGGTGAGGACAGTCCAGGTGTTGTGTCAGGCTGCTCAGCTGCCAGCCACAGCTTGTTGTGAACTGTGCCAGTCCCATCTGTTGTGTCCTTACATTTGCTGTGCTCTCCTTCCCTGCAGATGCCTTACCTGCTGCTGAACCCCTCCACGCCAGAGATAAGGCCTCGAATGTGCCCGGTGTTTTTTGGAGAAAGCATTGAGGTCAACCCTGAGCCCGTGCAGGAAATCAGGTACAGATGGGATTGGGTGGGTAGCTGGGGATTTCTGTCTTTTTTCTGGTGCTCCTGCCAAAAATTAAAATGTGTTTACAAATGGGAGTCATGGTTATTTTGATGGAAAGGGAAGGACAGGTGGGAGGGTAATTCCTGAATTAAAGCCACTGACAGCAACACAGGCAGAGGGGAGGAGGCAAGAACTGGAGGGAGGTTTTAACAGAAGGCAGCTTTCCTTCCAAGGCCAGCTAAAATCCAAGGCAGTGAGAGAAAACCATTACCATCTGTGGGCTTGATGGCCTCCACTAAGTAATCTGATGGTGTTCATACTGTTCCCAGATGACTTGTGTCTTCAGAAGAAGCAACACCCTTCTAATTGGCACCTGTTTTTGTTCGCTCTTGCCACAGAGAAACCAACATTAGACAGCCCATAGAGACTGAATGAGTTCCTCCATGTGAGGAGATGGTCCCTCAAGCCAGTGATGGAGATGTTCTGCCCTCCTGTGGGGCTGGTGCTGTGGCTGATGGATAAGTGTTGGTCTTTGCTCTTCTTTTGCTCTTTTGCTGATGTGGAATGCACCCTGCAAACAGCATGGAGCACTTCCACACAGCTTGGTGCAGGGACAGTGATTGTAAACCCCCTGAACCTGTGCAGAAGTCTCTCTGGAAATGTACCCCAGTAAATCTCTGCTGGCTGAGGAACTGCCAGCGGGCATGTTTTTATGGTGATTACATCGGAGTCCTGTTTTATGCGTGCTGAATGACTTGCTTACACCCTAGCTGTGCAAAATACATTACAGCAGCTCAGATTACACGCAGTGCACAATCAGTCAGCCCCCCTCTGGGTGGAGGTAATGACAAGCACACACCCAGCTTTTAATCTTTTTTACGTGGAGCTGCACATTCCTTGGCTGCTGATTGCTGGAGGAGCGTTTGGGGAGCGGGGAAAACCAGTGGAAGTCCTGCTGTTCCCCATGGCCAGGGATTCCAGAAAAAAACCCTTTTTCTGGCCCACTGTCTGCACATCCTTTCTGGATGACTGCAGAAAAAAGGCAGGGCCGTGGCATCCTACCTTTTGTGGTTCTTCATCTGCAGGCAGTTCAGGTGGCCAATTCCTTTGAGACCAGTGGCTTGGGTGTTGGGCAGTCATAGCCCACAGTATCCCTTTGCTTTACCTGCTCTTTCAGCACTGCTTGGATTTTTTGTAGGCTCCAATAAGCAACCTCACCCCTCATCTCCCAGCACTCAGATTTTAGCTGGTTTGGGCATTTTTGTGCAATGATTTCAAGGTGGTATAAAGGAAAAAGACAAACAGCCTTGACAGCTTGACAGGTCCATCACAGGGTTTTGTCTGCCTCCAGTGTAGCTCTCAGGGCTCAGCTGAGGCCCCAGTGGGATCCATGGAGAAAACCAGAGGAAGAAGAGACTTGCTTGGAGCCTGTGCAACAAGGTGTTTTCTGTCCTGGTATGCCCACATTGCAGAAATGCTGAGGTGGATTCACAGCAAGATGAGGTTCCAGCAAGATTCCCCAGCAGCACAGAGTTCTCTTGGCTTTGGGTTGTAGAGCTGGCACCTGCCCCAGCGTCTGTGCAGTAAGAGGTGGTAAATGCTGCCAGCTTCCACGGGTTAGAGAAGAGTCCTGCCTGGGCTGTGCTCCTGATGGCTTGCTGTCCTCCGTAGGTGCAATTCCGAGGTGAAGTACGACTCGGAGAAGCGCTATCGGGATGACATCTTCTACGGCCCCATCCCCACCGTCACCACCTACAGCGAGACCGTCATCGCCGCTCCCAACTGCACCTGGCGCAACTACAAGTCCCAGCTGATCTTCGAGCCCCGCCAGAAGCCGGTGAGGTTTCAGAGCACGACCATCATTTTCCCCAAGCGTGCCAAGAACATTTACCGGACCACCCTCAACTACAGCTTGGGTTGTGCCAAGCGCTGGTTTGCCTCCAGCGTGCAGCTGGAACTCTGTGAGGAAACCAACCCGTGCGTCATGTACGGCGAGCCCCTCTGATCCGCCCCGCCGGCGGCAGCCGCGCGGCCCCCGCAGCGCCGGGGCTCTGCCTGGGCCTTGCCTGGTGGCGACTGAATATTCATGGCTGGAGAACAGCTCTCCATCGAGGCTGAACTGGCTGGGAGCAGGCTTGCAGGGCACAGGATGGTTTCGATCAGTGAGAGGCTGGCTTGTGTTTTGCGACGTTCCCGACATTCGTGATCTGGATTTTATTTTTGGGGTTGGTTTTTTTCCCCCCCGCTCCACCCCCTGAGAGTATCTATTTTTGGCTTGTGTTTAGATGAAATCAAGATGACAAAGGACCCTGTTATCCATAGCATCCATGATGCCTTATGAGCTGTGTTGGTCTAGCACATAGGTGAGAGTCACTGTAAGCTTCAGAGCTGTTTTGGTCTCTGCAAAGGGAAGACCAGCTGCAGAGTCAGCATCTGGTCAGCCCAGCACACACCAGGCCAGATCTCTTTCAGAGCTGAAATGCAGAGGAGGTGGTTATTTGTACCAGTACATCACAGCTTGCTCCAACAGCTCATCTGAGTGAGAGCTGCCCCATTACAGCACCACAGTCACCCCACTTCCTGAGAGGAATGGAGACTGTCACCCCAAGAAAAGGAGGATTTAAACAGGTCCCCCAGCTCTAGCTAGCAGCTGGATGTTTGTATACCATAGCAAGGCACAGCACAACCAGGAGATGGGAGAAAGGCCTGCTCTGATGCACAGACACATCATCTGTGAGCCCAGCCAGGAGTCAGCAGGGAGACTGAGGAAAATGAACAGCTGAAGGGCTGGTTTCTAAAAGTGACTGAGGGATTTAGGAGCCCAGTGCCTGACCAGGTGTGCCATGCTCTTCACTGCCTCTAACACCTAATTTAAGGGATCTGTCTGCACTTGCAGCCCTTCTGAGTTTCAAGGTGTGGCTGTATTGCAGAGAGGAGTGTAGAGCAGGAAGATGCTCCCTGGCTTCTTTGAAGCCAGGGCAGGGTTAACTCACCCTCTCAATAGTTTCCATATTTGTGGCATGGGCAGCTTTTCTGCCTGCAGAGGAGCAGCCAAACTTTCTCAGAGTGGAGCTTGAAGGATTGAAGAGCCCAAATCCATCCAGGTTTTCCTTAATCAGCCAGGCTGCAGCACTAAAACCAGGTACTTTGTAAACAGCTGAACTGTCTCTGCAAAAGGACCAAGAAACAGTGAGCAGGAGTCAGTGCAGCCATCCTAAGGTAAAACATTCCCCACTCAGGAATCCCATCTCCTGGTATATCTTCACTTAGGTCTCTTGCTGAAAATCTGCAAGAGCCCAGATTCCCACAAACATAATAAAACTTTTGAAAGTGGCATGGAATTGTCTCCAAAAATCTTACCAAGAATTTTTGCACGCTGCTCAGACTTAGAAATAACCACACAGCTCCGGAAATTAATTTCCAGCCTTCTCTCTTCTAAACTTTCCATTTTGTTCCTGACTTGCTGTGAGTCTGATGGAGTTATTTCAGAACACAGCTGAGCAGCCAAGTCAGAAAGCCTATTAACAATGTCAACAAGAGGTAGCTGATTGCCCAGAACAGTTGACGCACAAACCCACTGAGACTAAAAAACAAAAAGTCTGCAAAACTTGAAAAAATAATAAAATTAGTGGCATATAAAGATACTTTTTCCATCAGTTTCAAAAAGCAGTTGGTAAATGTGACCAGAACTGTGACCTTTATGAAACAGAGTTCTCTTGTTTAAAATGTAGCACAGTTTTTCCACCAGAGGTAAATATAAAGTCTTTAAATACAAATTTCAATCCTGACAGCTGAAGCATCATTAGTGCTGAAAGATGTGTGTTATGGCAGTGCTGAACTCTGCCTCCCTACTGGGAGTTAGGACTTGGTAGGAAGAAACCTCTCAAAGGATTTCCAAGGCTTCCACCTACTGTTGAATTCTTTACAGCAACACAAACAAGGATTATATTTGTTATTGGTCAGATTCTGCTGTCACTGTCTGTCAGCATCAAAGCCTGGAAAAGCAGCATCTGCCTCCAAAGGGATTACTGTGCCTGGAGCAGCCCTTCTCCCCAGGGCTCCAGCAAACAGGAGAGCTGGCTTAGGCAGCAGGATGAACGTGGTCCCAGTGCTGTGAGGTTGGTGATGCACTTACTTGCTAGTTCATCTTGAGGTCTGTCCTGTTGGCCACGTGCTGAGGGAGCCTTGGGAGCAGGGGAGATGCCCCTCTGCCTTGCTGGGGCCACTGGAGGCTCTGAAGGGCTCAGTGCCTGCATCCCTGAGAGCCTGTGCCAAGGGGCAGGTTTCCAGGCTGACAGCAGTGTGATCCAGGTCCAAAAGCAAGGCCAGCACTCACACCCAGGAGATCCCTGCACGATGACAGACCGAGTGGACTGATGGAGACAGACTGGCCTCAGCACTAAGGGGATGCCAGACTCTCCCTATTCTGACCACACATCAGGCTCTGCTCCTTTTAACAGCTGCATTATTCCCCTGCTTCGAGCACAAAGCTGCTGTTCTTGATCATGCTGGTCTTTGAGTGGGACAGGTTTTCCCCAGAAAAATCCTTTTCATCACGACTGGCTGCAGGTTTCTGCCCACTCTCTCCACTGTTGGTTCTGTTTCCTAAGTATCAGCTGCAACAGTAAAAGAGAATTCAAGGAGAGCCAAAAAAACCAAATGTGCAAATACAAATCCAGCAGAGAGACTGAACTCAACCTGGACTTTCACCACACAGGGAGAGGGGCTGCTGAGGCAAAGTCTCACAGGTGGATGTGACCCCCAGGAGGGTGCAGTGGAGGGCTGCATCCTTGGCACTGGAGGGTCCCACACGCCCAGCCCAGGCCTCTTTGAAGCTTCATGCTTTGTTTTCTCTGCAAATACACTAGAAGTGACCTAACATGCTCCTGCTCCTTTGAGTTTAAGCAGCTTTTCTGGTCTTGCCATTTTAGGGAAAAAAAGAAGAGAGAAAGCAGTTTGGGTTTCTAGGCTGCTGAACACATTTTGAGCTGTGTAGCCACAGTGGCTATGGTGGGACTATCACCCTGGACCACATCCAAACTGGGACATTGCCAAGTGCCTGAGATCTGGAGAAGTTTTTGAAAAATCCCTTCTTATATGGTGTCTCCCACGGGCCCATCACAAGCTGCTTTTCTTCTCAGCAAAAGCTGGTGTTGGAAAGGGACTTTGTTTTTCCTGAGGTCAAGGAAACCACAGAGGGTCAAGTCTTCACCCTTGCCTGGGCACATATCCCAACCTGCCTGCCCACTCTCTGTCCCTGCTGCTCCCATCCCTGTGGCTGCGTTGGGCAGTGGCAGAAAAGCGAAAGTTCATCTTACTCATGACTGGGAAAAGTGATGACTTTTTTTTTGTTTTGCTTCAACACCAGAAACTGAATTGTGTTTTTGTGTTGCCAAAGAAGAATCACTCTGGGCAGCCAAGAAGTGCCTTGTGCCATACCTGTAGTGTGTTTGTGCATCTGAGAGGAACAATTAGTCCCACTAGGGAGGTGCTTTTCATCTGAATGGAGTGTTGTTAATCTCAGCCAGCAGATCTTTGTTCCTGTATATTTTCTCAAAGATAACAAACGATAAATTCAGACCATGGAAAGGTGAGTTTCCTTAAACAGCTGGGACTGTGGCTACACTATTTCTCCCCAGGATCCTGATGTGCACCTTGCCCTCAGCTCTGCAAGCCTGATGGGTAATCAGACACTGCCTTTATCGTTTTTGACAGGGGGAAGATTGTTTTTTTTCAATATGGAAAGTCCCTATCTCAAAGGGGGGGATCTCTCTCCCCTTCATCCCTATGATTCTTTTGCCCTGGAATGCAACAGAGCATGCTCATGTCTGGCCTGCATGCATTGCTGTCATTGCATTTGGGCCAAAAAGATGAAACCCTAACCAAATATTGAACTTTCAGAAGCTGTGGAATATGTTGCACAAACCACAGAGAACAACTTTGACCAAAAGTTTACTGCTAGCCTTTACGTTTTTGCCTTTTTCTTTTTTTTTTTTCCTTCCTAAGCCAGCTCTGCTTTCCTCAATGTGAAATACTGACAGATTTGCACCCTGGGTGCACAATTTCTGGGACTGATGAAATGGTGTTTGGGTGTTGATAGCAGTGTTTGAGTGAGCTGCTGGTCAGAGAAGTGAATGCTATTTACTATTTATGTTGAGTGTGTCTTCAAAAAAAAAAAATGGGAAAGGTCACCAGAAGGCTAATGAGCAAAAAAGACTTTGTAGAGCAAACTGAAGACTAAAGACTGTGTGAGTCTGACATAGAGGTGAATGGTTCTGTGTGTGTGAACACTGTGAGCTAGGATATTTAGCCATTGTGGTTTTAACCTGAAGGCATCTTTGCCTTTTTAAGAGCTGAAGCAAAATCAGATCCATCCTCCTTCACAGTCATTCAGTCCTGCTGAAGTCTGTGAGCATCAGCATTCCCCAGGCTCACGAGGTACTTTCTGTGTGTATCAATCAAACATGCACAGAGCTGTGCCTCTGTGGAGATGGGGGAATGCTTTATGGGGCATGATGGATCTTCTTGTGGGATATTCAGATTTTTATTGCCAGATAATGTCTGCCCCCTGAGGATCACCTGATCACTCACAAATTGATCTGTTCTGAACATCTCTAAAGCTCTATAACCATTGGATTTTACAAGTCTTGGGAGGCACTAATTCTTTTTCAGATACTGTAATGGCCATCAAAATGAGCAAAGTATCCTATCCTGATTTGTGACCTGAGGATGGGATTGAAAGGTATTGGAAGGTTAGAGAAGGAAGAAGAGAACTTATAAGTGGTAGAAATGCATAAGGATGTGTCATATTTTTATTTTTGTAAGTCTGATTCTCTAAGTGCTTGTAAAGTACTTTTCTGTTGTATATGTGGTAATGCAGTAGCTCACGATATCCTTTTATTTTTGTATATTCCTTCCTCCACCATAATTCCTTTCTGTTCAACTCATAGAGAGTAATTTAAGAAGACAAAATTTATATATCGTAATAAAATGCTCAAACCCTCGTGCTGGTGTATGCAGAGTTTCCTTCCTCCTCCATATCCCTTTACTTGGTGCCTAATGCCCTTTTTCAGTCCAGAGGGAACATTCCTGGTGTGTCCATCCCTTTCTGTGGATTTCAGCCCAGCTCCCGTGGATGGGTGGCTGTGGCACAGTCAGTCAGTGCTGTGATGGGCAAACCCTGCTCCATGTGCCCAGGGAAAGCTGAAAAGCTGAGGAGGAACTCTCAGAGGCAGTTTTACCTTTCAGGATTTCCCTGGTTGTCAGTTTGACCATTTCTTCGCTCTGAATTTCCCCTCTTCAGCTTCATCTTGTTCTACCCAGCTATGAAGCCTTGGTGTTGGATCTAGACAGTTCCTCTCCCAGCTTTTCCATGGCCTTCAGGGGCAGGAAGAACCCACACAGTGCTTTTTTCATATCCAGGTGTCCACATTCTAGGGCACTATTGGATTCCCTCCTGCGTCCTGGCTCCCCAAATCACGGTGGTGGATGAGCTGCACTGGGGCTAAAACCCTGCCTGGCCATGAAGTGCATTTTAAAATCATTGCTGTAAATGCCTCAGGCTCACCAGCCAGCCCTTAGTAGAGCACTCCTTTGTCTTCCAAGACCCAAGATGTCTGCAGGGAGAATCTGACACTAATCCTTATGGAAAAATCATTGGATTTATAGGGATGAAGTCAATGGGCTTGGATGCAAACAGCTGTAAAAGTCTAAGGAATGGAAAGGAGAAGCAAAGCCATGTTATGCAAGAAGCTTGCTTCAGCTGCACTGTAAGTGCCCGTGCCCTCATCCCAAGCTTTTTGACACAAATCATGGCTGAACTGCTCCTGGGAGGAAGGATGGGAGACAAGCTCATGGCTAAGGACCTGAGGAAACACAACAACGTGGAGAAGGCAGGGGTTGGGCAGGCTGGGTGAGTTCACTGGCTGACACCCAAATGCCAGATGAAGGACATGTGCATCCACTCCTGCTATTTAAATAAAACCATAAAATGGGAATGCTGTCCAGTGAAGATTCCTGAGGTGGCAGCTAAATCCTCAGCAGCAAAAGCAGTATTAGATGCAGGATATGTGTTTTGGCAAGTGTGCTCAGATGAGCTAACCCCTAAGCTAGTGGCTTTTACTGTGCTAGTTGGATGTTGTAAATTTAAGCAGATGATGCTTGGTATTAGTTTTGCTCCTGGGATATTTCAGAGAGTAATTGCACATATCTCTGAGGGATTACAAGGTGCTGAAGTTATAATGGATGGACTTTGAATTTAAACTAGATGCCTTTAGGAACAGAAGGAAAGGTTTAGGCTGGTTTTACAGACAGCAAGAATGCTGCATATAAAATGCCAAAAGCCTCACCTAAAAGAATTTGCTGATTATGGGCAGCTACAAATTAAATAATAATAAAACCCCGCATGGCTGGGATCCCTATTCCACTCAACAAAGCAGAGCTGTAAGGAAACAACAGATGCCTTCATCAAATTTCATTTCACAGCTATTTACAGTTACCAAACAATGGAAAGATTTGCCAGAGAAAGAGCCTTACCTGATCCTGGAGCAGTAAAAACATCCCCCTGCTGCCAAACCATCAGTTCCAATACCATGTGCAAGACCTTGGGCTGGGTCTTTGCTCTCCATCAGCCCATGGCAGTGTCACAGCCCGGACCTGCAGAAGTGTCTTTGGAAGTTCTAGGCAATGCCAAGCAGCTGGAGGTTATACTGCCCTCAAAAGTGTCAGGAATCTCTCCCAATACAAAGGAAGCATGCCTGGAATGATGGCCACCTGTAGGAACTGTCTCTTGGCACAGGACACTGAACTGCCACTTAATCCATCTCTGAGGGAGACTGGAATGGGAGACTGTCATAGCAGATACATCTCTGTCCTCTGAGCTGACCCTGTGTCTTCACAGCTGTATCCCCCAGAAAGCATTCCAGGATGACTGAATCCATCTGGGATGCTTTAGATGCAGCTCTGCCACTCGTGCCCTGTGCTGCAGGTCCAGTGCCTCAGGGGCACCTTGGCTTCAGCAGCTGAGCCCCCAGGGTGGCTGCATGGATGTGTGGCATGGTGGCAGGATGGTGACTTCCAAGGTTGGCACTGCCAGCTGTCCTCAGCAGTGCCTGCCCAGCCATGGGATGTGGATCCAGGGCTGGTTTCCATCCCATTGCTTGCTGGAGCAGCTCCCACTGCAGATGCAGCCCCTGCAAATCCTGCACAGCCTGGCAGGAACACAGCTTGGCCACCACACTGCCCATCCCCAGCTCTGCTTCTGAATCCCCTGGGCTGCTGACACTGCAGAGGAGCAAGGACCTGCCCCAGGGCCGTGCATCTTCTGCCAAAGCACTGAGTCTCCTTCTCCTGGCAACAAGCCCAGCCACAGCACAGAAATTAATGCAGGAATGGCTTGTTCTCAAGTAGGATAAAGGGTCCTGGAACTGCTTTTTTGGGGTGTAAGGAGGGAGTTTTATGAGCTCTATTTTCTGCTTCTAATAATGATACTGGAACTAAACAGTTCCACGCCTTGGAGTCCACGACAGATGGGGAGTTCACATCTACGAGGATGAAAATGCTCATCCTGCCAAGCCTTTGATTCCCATCGTATCCTTCCTACCCTACAAACAGGCGGACAGCACATTTCTAGCATAAAAATATCCTCCTCTCCAGCTAACCACCTCCAGATTCCCTTCCTGAGCCTGTTCTGAGCCTGGTGATTAGACAGTTCTATATACATAAACATTCAGATCATCTCCCCAAGGTTCTTCCTGTCTCACAAGCAAATCCTGAGACCAGCAGCTATTTGCAGCTCCTTGAAAGACAAATGGGCTCCTTCCAAGTTGCCTGCTGTGGTTGGGGCTCTCTGTGCACCTCCCCAGGGCTCCTGGCTGCACCCTCCCACCACAGGACACTGAAATGCCCATCACCTCCTTCTCTGGAGAACAAACTGCTCCAAACACCCCAAGCTGATGGTGCCAAGGGACTGCGTAGACTGGGAAACGTTTAGCACTGGGATGGACTGGGAGTGCCTGGGCACAGGCACACTTGCAGAGGGAGGTTGCAAAGCCACACCAAAACCCACACAAAGCAGTGGAGGAATGAACAACAGACGCACACGCGCGTGCAAACTGCTTTCTCTTTGATGGAGGATTGCAGAAACATTACCTTCCCCTGGGGCTTTGCAGTGAAATAACCTGATTATTCATGAACCAGCCAGAATCATCAATCCCTCGTTTATCATTTTCAACATAAATAATAAGGGCAGGAGAGGAACACACCAGCAATAAACTAGTTATAGATGTAGTGTTGAAATCTGCCCGTATCCTTTATATATGCCCCACTCACTGATAGCAAACAGGGATCCAGCTGACTCCTCGCCTGATTCCTCAGCGTTGGATTACAAAGGACACAAGCCAGCACTCAGCTTCATGCGAGTGAAAGTCCATTTGGCGCTTGCGTGGGCGGCCAGCTAGGAAATGGCAGCAAATTTTCAAAAACCCACATTTGTCTTGCTGACAAATGCCTCCAGGAAATAAAAGCCTTTGTTTTCTTCTTTGACCTCTTCCACTCACAGATGGGTTTTGCTGTGCTTCCGACAGCGATTTTTTTTTTTTTTTTTTTTTTTTTTTCGNCTTTGACCCCTTCCCCTCACAGATGGGTTTTTCTGTGCTTCCGACAGCGTTTTTTTTTTTTTTTTAGCGCCTGCACTTCCAGGATATTAATTTTATCTGCTGACGAGCACGGCTCAGAGAGGCCACGATGCACATCATATTATGGGCCTGTTGTGGCCCAGTAGGATGGCCTTGGAGGGGCAGAGCTGGGGCTTTAACTTCAAGTCCAGCTGCTAATGAAGCATTTTGGGATGGTAGCATCTCTTGGTGCATGCTTGGCTGGTTGAGCACCTGAGATTCACATTGACCAGGAGGAGAGAGCAGCCAGAGCCACGCAGGTCCCTCAGTATGTGGGAGAGGAGCTGAGCATCCTTTCAGCTCTGGTCTGAGCCTGTTTTCCAAGTGGACTGGAGGTGGAGGGGAGCAGGGAATGGGGGAGCACCTTTAAGGCTCAGGGTGCTTTGCTAAGCAGAGCTCTGGGACTTGTTCTGGCAGCGCCAGCCCCGTGTGTGAGCCCAGCCATGGCTGGGGCACTCTGGTAATGAGCCACGTGTTCCAAAGGCCTCCAGGCTTGGCAGCAGCCAGCAGGGACCCTCTGGAGCCCAGCTCAGCACTTTCTGGGAAGGTTTCCTTTGGCCTCCCCCTGCCACTCACTTCACTCCTCCAAGGGTCTCCCCTCTATGTGCGCTCCAAAAGAAGTGGGGAGGGGAATCACAGTGTGTTTAAACACTGCCTAATGCTGAAGAATAACATCTGGAGAACAGCCTTGCCCTTCACAGAGAGAGTCTTCCACCTCCACATCTCCCAGCAGGGAACAGATCCAGAAGGAAGCCATCAGCTCAGCACTGGGACCAACTCTCCCTGTGGGTGCCGTTGGCTTGGGGACAGCAGCCACTGACCAGGGGATGGCAGGCACCCAAGGGCCCTGGAGAAGTGGGTGGCTGGCTAAAGCCACACTCAATGCTGCGAGATTTTAGAGTAAGGGAAGCTCAGCAAGGGGTGACTCCTTGCCCAAACCCTAACCCATTCCCCCAGGAAACGGGCACAGGAGAAACCTGCTTTACTCGAGCCTGTTTCCGCAGAGGTTCTTCCAGCCAACATTAACACACTCTGCTTCACTTCCCAGCATGGCCTGGGGCAGGAAACAACATCTGAACCTAATAAAAAGGCTGCCCTCCCCCTCACAGGGACCTAAGAGCAACCTCTGCTGTTTGGTTTCCAACCTCTGCTATTTGGTTTCTCCTTCACCAGTGGATGGAGGAGGCAGCTCCAGCTCAGGGGTTCTGGCTGGTCTGAAGGGAGGCAGGATGCTCTGGCAGCCCATGGAGACTGGTAGCTTAAAAATGGGTCCAATGGGGTGGAGTTAGATGGGTTTCAGTGCTAAGGAGCCAGTTGTGGCTTCTTGCTGGGGTATAAGGACTTGTTCTTCCCTTGAACAGAATGGTGCTCTTTTACAGTTCCAAAAACATGAAAGCTGGAGATGGCTCTAAGCCAAGGCCCAGGATTAACATCCCCATGGGGGAAAGCTCTGCTTTGGTCCAACTGGAATGCAGATCCAGACCTGGCACCCATCTTCAGGCACACACTGACCAGGTTCCTCATGTCTGACCTCTGGCAGCTGCTTTGCTTTCTCGATAGGGCTCAGGATGAAATAGCAGCAGAAAATACTCCTGGGTCTTGGGCAGAGCTGGATCAGGATTTCACAGCTGAAGTCTGGACTTTTGCAAACAAACACCCAAGTCAGTGGAGTGCAAACCTCCTCAGAATCCCTGTCTCATTGGAGCTGATTTGGGGCCCATCAGGCTGCACCTGCTGACAGCTGCACAGAGCACTTTGAGGAACACGCTGAATTAGGATGGAGTGTCTTCGACAGCAACCTCCTGGATGGTGCTGCTTGGTTATTTGAACTGAAATCTCCCCTTCTTCCTGTGCCATTGGAGGCAGGAGAGGAACCCCCAGAAGCTCCTGGCGCTGCCCCTCTCCCACAGGCACATTTTCCACAAAGATTGACCTGCAGCCTTATGGAACAACTGCCTGTGGGTGAGACCTCAGAACAACCTCCCCAGGCCTCCTGCTGGCTCCATGAGTTTCCTCAGCATCTGCTCAGGAGCACTGGGGCTGCCATGGCAATTAATAATGACTACTCTTTTCGCACCATTGTTAGCATGGCCAGCGTGGTCAGCATCTCCTGTGCCCTGACTTATCTCAGCAAATACTGCAACAGTTTTCTCCAAGCTGAACATGCATTTAGTCATCAAAGAGATTGCAAATGACTAATAAATATGAAAAGAAGTTGGGGAGCAGCAAAAATTTCTGGACCAAGATCAGTCTTTACTGACAACTGCTGCTTTTCCTAAGCAAAAGTACCCTGCAGAGTTTAAAACAGCATCTGACTTCAAAGCAGACAGCTCTCCAGATGGAGCTTACCACCCCTGCAACACCCTGTGCTTGGTCAGGTTCTGTGCATTTACAGAGGGACAGGGGGATTGTTTCCAAAGAAGGGAAACACAGCAGCCTCTTCCATCCCAGGGACCCGGAGCAGCGTGTGACCCCACGATGCTGGTGGTGAAACTGATCTCTGGGCTGGCCTCCCGAGCACCACGGGCTGCCCTTTGTGCCTGGGCTCCTTTTACAAGGGCCAGCGAGAGGAGAGCCTCACCTGTCAGCTGTGTCTGCAGCTGGAGATGAATGGGGTCCCTCCTCAGTAGGGTCCAGACACCCTCCCGTGCTGGAAAGCAGGATCCAGAAAGTGCAGTGCTGTTTGCAGCACAAGGATTTCACCTTTCAACTCTCTTTCGGCAGATTTCCAGTTGAGGGCATGCAGGCAGATGCTGTGAGTTTCACAGGGGTGGCTTTGGTCACCCTGGTGCCACCATGGGAAGGGACCTGCAGCCCAGTAGGGTCTGGCAGTGTCCCGTGTGCTGGTGGCTGCCCAGGCTTCACCTCCCCAGGCCCCCCTGCATCCCTGTTCGGGGATTTCTCCACAGCTGGAGAGCTGTGCGTCCATGGATTTCATTACAGGAGTATTTCTGCAAAGCTGGCTGGTTGGTTTGTTGGTTTGTTTGCCTGTGCTGCAGGCCCCCAGCCCCTCGGAGCACTTGCCCTTCAGTAACACCAGCACCAATCTCGGATCACTCCAGATACAACTGCTCCAACCTCCTGTCGGTGGCCAGTGATTTATTACCACTCCACTGCCTGGAGTCCCGACAAATACTTCTTGGTAATTGCAGGAGGCCAAAACACGAGAGGATAAATAAACCTGACAATTAATTCAGCTGTTATTCACACATGCATGCAGTGACACTCATTCCCAAGTCTCTAATGAACCCAATTCTCCCCAGATGGCACAGAAGCCAGGCAGAGCTCAGCCAGCCTGGACACCTCTGCCCAACATCCTTCAGGATCCCAGTGCTGATAAGAGCCAGGCATCCCACCAAAAGCTGCTCTATTTTCCTTCCAAGTTACTCGCCAGCCTAGCCCGTCTCATCTCCTGCCAAGATCAGCTCTTTAGCCCTCTGCATCATTATCACAGAGCATATATAATTTCATGGCAAATCACGAGAACTGATGAATGGCTATTTGGATTGCAATTGTCAGGAGAGTATAAAATGCTTCCTGCAGTACAGAGCCCAGGAACAGCCCCTGGCCAAAGGCTCAGCTGGGGCTGGTGTGTGAGGGCTGTGGGCCACCATCGTGGGAGGACACAGGGCTGGGTGCTGCCAGCACAGAGGTGTGGCCTTCTGCTGTGATTTGTACCCTTTTTAAATAAAAAAAAATCTTGCCCTGCTCATTGTTGGGTACCCCAGCTGCATCCCAGTCCATTGGTACTGGTGCCAGTGCAGTGTCCTGGGGTGCACAGGTACAGTTTCCACCTCACTTTTCCCCTGCTCTTGTCACTCAACCTGGACTAGCTTAAAAAAAAAAAAAAATTAAAAAAAAAAAAAATCTAATCCTGACTATACACTGATTCATTACCAGAAGGTCACAATGCTCCTGCACCTTCTCAGTCTGTCCAGGGCAAAGGTATCAGGGGCATCTTTTATCTTCCCTTTCCCCTCAAAAACTCCTGTCTGCCACTTAAAATACAAGTGAGTTGGTATCTTTTTACTGCTGGTTTTCAAAGCCATCTGCTTTTGTCCCATTTCATTTTCATCTCTTTATGTAAGAACTTTGCAAGTAGACCCAAAGTTTTCCATCATTAAATTCTAAGTGCTGGCCTTGAATTTAGAGTTTTCCCACCTTCTGTTTCTTCAGCATCAGTGTGAATTATTGACCAGGGAGATGGCTGTCAGCCCCTGTCAGCATTTAAACCCTGATGTGAGAGGTTGAACAGCCCAGCTCCTGTTTGTACTGGTTATTAACTTACTCAGATTGCTTCCAGAGTGGCAAAAGCCTTTCCATGAAGGTTTTTCAACAAAATCACTGGTCCCAAGAGATCTTTAGGCTGATTTTTAGGAGCCAGCAGTATCTGCCCGGTGCATTGCCATGGCAGCTGGTTGCTGGAGGCACACATGGAGACAGGAGGAGGCAGATTTGGTCAGTGTGGGTACATACCTGGAGGGATCTCAGAGGGTGTCTCAGCAGTCCAGATGATCCAGGGCAAATCTCTTCAGCACAGAGAAAGAAATCTTTTGGATATCCATCCCTTGGGCAGACAAAGCAGTGAGGCAGTGCTGGCAGAGGGCAGAGATACACCCAGGCTGAAATGCTGCTGCTGTGCTCAGGAAAACATCATTTGTGTAAAATCAATTTCTGAGCCCCAGGAAAAGCAGCAAAAGGCCCTCAAACCACCTAGGAGCCATTCAATGGACTGAATTCCATACAGTCAGCAGTTAGTCCTCATGCACAGCCATCCCCCCAGCTCAGTGACCCCCACTCATCACTCCCCAGCAGTGCCAAGTGCTCCTCGTTTATGGCATCACTGTGGGAGGGGGATTTGGAGACTCCCAGCTGAAGCTGATCACACCCCACGGGCCAGGTGTTGGAGGTAAAGCAATTTAGACCCACAAGTCGATCCCAGGGCTTCTTAATTAGGTGTCACTTCTTAACTAGGCTCATTAGCCTCCCCCAAAATTTCCTACAGCCCTGGGTAAATGAGACAAGGGTCTGGGGGTGCTCACTGTGCCCCCACACATGGAAAAACACCTGCTGCCACCACCCCTTGGTCCCCTCAGCCCACTTTACCATGGACACCCCATCAATGCCAGCACAGGGGTCCCTTAACCCCCCCACCTCCCCTCACCTGCAGCCACCTCAGCTGCCCCATGAGCAGCTCGTCCTGCCCAGGCTCACACCCCCCCAACAGGCAGGAGCTGCTTTCTGCTGCCAAATAAGTTTTGGGTTGGGTTGGTTAGTTTGCTTTTTTATTATTTAACCAGCACGGCAGTGGTCGCCCACTGTCCCCCACCGCTCGCCGAGCACAGAAACAGTGAACAAACCCGGCACCTTTAGCAGAACCCCCTCCCCTCTGGAGCAAGCTGTGGAATTATTTACACCTGGTGGTCTCTGCACAGCCCCAGCTGGCGTACAAGTCCCTCCACAGCAGCTGTGCACAGGCTGGGTACACACAGAGAGATTTTCCCCTCCCCATACAGCTCAAGAGACAAATTGTCCAGTGATTTGTTTGCGTTTGTACAAGTTACAAAGTTGGTAAACGTTGAGTTTAGACTCGGGGGTTTGGAATAGCTTAATGTGAGTTTCTCCCGGATTGCACGAGGAGGTGCAGTCAGACCCTGCCGTGAGGTTTTGGGGATGCCTCGGTGGGGAGGAGGGCCAGAGGGGGAAACACCACAACCTACAGGAGCAGCAGCTCCTCCTTTCCCAAAACCACATTCCCTGGGTCCACATCTGAGCAGGTGAAGCGGGGCCATCCCTCTGCAGCCTCCCAGGCCCGGGGGGATCCCCCCCAAGCCGCCCTGGGCCTCCTGCCCACACACTGCCCGCTCATTGATCTGACACAGATGAATTAACCCGCAGCAGGAGGATGCTCTGCTCCTGCACCACAGCAACGGGGCTCGGAGCACCCCAGTGGGAGCTGCTGCTGCTCCAGTGCTCCCTTCAGAGTCCCTCCATCCCTGTCCCTGCTGCCAGCGACACGAGGGGCTGGGTGGGGATGGAGTGTGGGGAGACCCAGCAACGGAGACACCAAAACACAGAGTGCCAAAACCAAGCAGTGCTGTGGCCAACCGAGGGGCTGAGCTCTCAACAAGAGGAGATCCCCAAGAGCAGGATCCCCCTGGAGCAAAACCCACCTGTCCTGGCCTCAGCTGGTCTCCTGCATCCCTGGGCTGCTCTCCCAGCCTAGGGCAGGCGGGATGGGGGACACATGGCACAGCTGGGAACAGCAGCAACGTTGTCATGTTCCCCCATTCAGGAACAATGCCCAAAGATCCCACTGAGCAGGGGGGTGCGGCTGCTGGAGCCCTGCAGCACCTCGGTGTCACCCCAGCACCTCCGTGCCCTCCCAGCCCACAGCCCTGTGCCCTCCTGCACACACAACACCTGCCCATCCACCAGCACCGAGCCACAAACCCCAGAAGGGCTGCAACAACCTCACCAACACCTTAGAACTCTTCTGCCACACTCATGGCACAGCCTCAGGTGCTTTGGGCCCCTGGCCAGCCCCAGCCCCTCACCTTGCACACTTGGAAAACTGGAAATGAGAGACACGGCTCCGGGGTTGGCACTGAAGGGTGGCACAGGCTCTTCTCTCTCCATCCCACGGCTCTGGGTGCTGCCCGTGCTGCTGGTGAATGCTAACAGGGAGTGCAACCCAACCCTGCCCAGCTGGGTGGGGACAAGGGGCTCTGCAGCCCCCGGCTGGAGCCCGTGGCCCTTCCCGATGTCCCCACGCCCGGCTGCAGGGTTGGCACAGGGTGCCCGCCTGGTGAGAGGCCCGAATGCCACCCCAGCACCTCCATCCCTGGTGTGCTGCACCACCACTGGTGACAGAGCTGTGGCAAAGCCCCAAAGGCAGCAGCTCCTTCTGTGGCCCCTCTGGCCACGTCTCAGCCCTCGCTGGGGCACTGGCAGGGTGTGTGGTGCCACTGCCAGCTCTGCAGCCAGCGCCTTCCTGGACATCTGGAGACACCAAGCAGCACACAGTATTGCTACTGTGCCAAGTGGGAACTTTATTCTTTGTTGTGGTTGGGGTTTTTTCTGCTATTTTTTTCCGAATCAGCTAAGGAGGCGGCTTTGAAGATGGGTCAGATTTGGATAATTTTTTTTTTCTTTTTTTTTTCCCAGCAGAATCTGCAACATTTTAATAGCGTTTTGCCCAGACATCAGCTCTGTGAGTTTGTACAGCTCAGAGCCACGGAGACACCAGCAGCAACAACCTGGGAACGCAAAGACTTTCCACATCGCTTGTGCATTGTCTCGGATTTTTTTCTTTAAA